>VZTU01032726.1:52070-107675 GCA_013400835.1 Zapornia atra | reverse complement strand
AGTGATAAGATCTGGGGAAGAAAGGCAGCTTGTGAGGGATCACCAGAGCCCCACTGCCCATTCCCTGCCCCTCCCCGCGCCATGTTGGGAGGGGAAGAAGGGAGTAAAATCATGATGAGTTTTAAGTTTGCTAAGAAGGGAGGGGTGGGGGGGAAGGTGCTTTAAGACCTGGCCGCTTCTTATCTCATTCCGGTTCACTGGGTGTATTAGTTGTAGTAGTAATAAATCACTTTCCTTTATTCTGTGCTGAGTCTGTTTTGCCCATTGCACTAATTGGAGAGTGATCCCTCTGTCCTTATCTCAAGTCCTAAGCCTCCCAATATATATATTTTCTCCCCTTTTCGGCTGAAGAGTGAGTGAGCGAGCAGCTTGGTGGGGATTTGGCCTCTAGTTAGGGCCAAAACCACCACAGGAGCAAAATTTGTTTCCTACTAGGAACCTTACTGCGTATGTCCCATTCACACATGTGTGTGAAATATTGATTAGTTACCCTCCAGAACTAAACAGACCTCTGTTACAGAGCTAGATGCTCACACTAGAGAACAAGAGGATTGAATGGGCACCCATAATGGTATAATCAATTCTGCCTTAGATATCTCTTGTAGTTTTTGAGGAGGTTTTTTGGCACATAATAAGTGGAGGTTTTCCAACAGTAATGGTTTGGCACTTTCATTTTTTTTAAGAAGCTGTGAAATCTAATTATAGTTGTCCTAACAGAAAACATCCTGAAGACGGGAAGACCTGAAGTTAAAACCATTTACTTAAGGCCCATGGACTCAGACAGCAGCAGATTGTCTAGCAAGTTCACTGGCAGTGAGGAAAAAATGCCACTACTTTGTGATTTAAGGGTCAAAGCCTCTGGAGAGTTTTTTAAACAAAATGAACAGCTATGCTAAAAATCCTGTTCAGCTGAATTTTCTGATTCTATTTCTAAGATGCTGCACAAAATTGTCTTGCTTTAAAGTGGGTCACTGGCTATGAAAAGCCAAATTTAGCCTGGATTGCAAAATATCCCCAGGAATCTGATCTGTTAACCTGCTCTGAACTCTACACAGCTGTACATAGACTGCTACTGGTTTAGGGCTACTTCAACTTAACTACAGTGTAAACCTGCCTGTTGTTTGTAATGGAATTTCTGAAGCAATCTCAAACTGATGGGTCAAAAGGAATGATTAAAGGTCAGATGTTCCTTTTATCTTTCAGAATCTCCATCAAGAACTAGAGGCAAAATTTTATGAAGACACTTTTGACTGGGACCAAGTACGAAATAACGATGCAGCAGGACTGCTGAAAATGTTTATAAGAGAACTCCCAAGCCCGCTTTTCACAGTAGAATATCTGCCAGCTTTCATCACACTTGTGGAAAGTAAGTAGAAAAAGAGTTAATATGAACTCATTTAGATAAAATGTAATAGTGATGAAGGGAAGAGAAAAAAAGGTCCAGTGCACGGACCAAACATTTCATTTTTCTCCAAGCTTTCTTTTCAAATGGAAAAAAGTCTCAGCATTTAGTAAAGAGCAGAGTCTTGTTGTGTGAGTGACACAACTGTTTAATGGGAGATTTGAAACCTGTGAGCAAACAATGGCTGAGCGATGACATTCATATATGGACTATGATTCACACAAATTATAGATTTCAGAAGCAAAAATTTCTGCAAGGTAAAGTCAAGTCCCTGCCCTTTAGCTGATACCCATTGGATCTATTTTATTTCTCTTAAGGGTTATGCTGAGGTCACAAAATTTGTACAAAGATGTGTGTCACCACAGAAAGCTTCAGGCAGTTGGGTTTTGTTTTCAGTGTACATACACCCTCTCACTCTTGGAACATTTTGTTCCTATCTCTTCCAGGAAGAACGCAGTAATACCTTGCAGTAGCTATTACTTCATTGCAAATGCACTTGAGCTAGGACAGAGTGAAACTATCACGATGGTGACTTTATCAAGCAAATTGTTACAGAAAACTTAGAACCTTTACACAAGGTTGCAGCCAAATTTTTAATGTCTCCATGAGATAGTTTAAAGGGCACAAGGAGGTGACCCCTTCCTGTAACCTCAGTGTGCTCCTTGTGAGTTCCAGACTGCATGCAGTTATGATCGCTTAGCAGCTTAGATGAGAAGACTGAACAGGAGGTGTCTGTGTAGAATAAAGTGACTTTTATTCCCTTCAACAGATATACTGTCCCAAACATGCTCTCTTTTTTGTTCTCCAAACCCCTCTCATCTACCCTGAGTGGTAGCAAATGACAAGAGATTATCTTCCCATCTTCTCCACCCCAGCTTTTCTAGCGAGCATTGCACAGTGTCAACATATACCAATCGCTGAAAACGTGATGCTGTTTTGTCACTGCCAAGGGGCTCTACATTTAACTAGCATGCTAGAATAGGAACAAACACTTTTTAAGTTAAAAGAAATCAGTCTGCACTCCAGTGGCACAAGCATTCAGTGAATTACTTAATAACATTAGATGAAAAATTTTCAGAAAGTAAATATTTATTTCAGTTTGAAAAGAGGAAAATATTTGAATCATATTCACCTCATGTATTGAAGGTAAACTGGCTAATAATGAAAAACATTGGCTTCTTGCTATTTGGACAGAAATTTACGGATCCTTACCTTCCCCTGTGACAAAGACAGAAGAAGAGGAGGAAAAAACCACTCATTACATTGACTTTATATTTGGAAAAAGAACTATGTGAATCAGCACCTAAACATGCTAATCTTAACCAGGTTGATGTGGTTGCTGTGTTTCTAGAACTGCTGACCACCAAAGGTTTTTAGAACAAACCAAATGCAATGGGGATTTAAAAAAAATATTAATTATTTCTATTCGTAGAAATTTCCAAGATCAAGTTACAGCTACAAGCTTTGCATCTGTTGATCATGTTGCTGCCTGAAGCCAACAGAGACACAGCGAAGGTAACTTCTTCATTTCTTATCACCTGTCATCTGTGGTTCTTTTGACTTTTAAACAGGGCACACTTTATTTTTCAAACAGTCAGCAATCAGCCACAGCACCATGAAAGTATTAATCTGTGGTTTATTATTATTTCCTTGAAAAGATGTTCCAATTCCCCAGCTGTCATTGCTTTTCTAAGCAATTAAGAAGTAGTTCTTGGAGATGTCCAACTGCTGGTGTCAGTAAATGGCTCCCAGGCACCATTTATTCTGGAGCATCCACTTCAGAGACACATGTTCTTTGCAGAGTTTGGAAAAAACAGGTTCAGTTTCTCCATTCCTGTATAAATGAAATTCTCTGGGATGAAGTGAAATGAGAGCTTGCCTAGTGCAATCCGAGTGCTGAAGGGCTCACAGTGCACTGGACCAGACAGGAGGTAAAAACCCCTGAAATGTACTCGTGTAACACAGATGTCAGGACCTCAGCCTCAGCTGTTTTGCCTTACAAACCCATGCCCACACCCATGTACTCATTCCTGACACAGACATGGTTGCTAGAAGCATTTTTGGGAGCTTCAAGATCTGGCCCTAAAAGACACTGGTTCCATCCTTAAATTTGTTTCTATATAAAGGAAACTTAGGTGAACAAGCTGCCTGGCAGCAGGCAGTATCTGTAGCAGGTCCTCAGCTCACCAGGACCAATGCAGGTTCCCCCACCTCTGAAAGTCTCCCACTGGTCAGTTGAGATGCAGCTGTAGGAGCCCAGGTGCTTTCCTTACCTGTATTTATTTATACAGTAACAAGGAACATGAATAACAACCCGCTTTAAAGACTTTGGAGGTCCGCAAGTGCTCTCTGAAGAATAGGGGATATTTCTTCTACCAATGTCTGTATCAATATAGAGCAGTATATGTAAAACATATGCCAAATGAGTAGTCTTTATTATTACTAGGCTTTTATACAAAAATAGAAGTGGTGAGAAAACTGAATGCATCGCTATTTGCTATTTATAATGAGATTTTAAAAATTTCTCCAACACGGTTTCTGTTTTGCAATTCCTGGGTTTGAAAAATGTTTTAATTACAATGTCAGGAGGGTACCAAGACAGTGGGTTTAATGGTATAGTGTTGCAAATGGACTTATTGGCAGACCCCAACTCTAACCACAGCTGCAATCCATCCTATTCAGTCATTCAAGCAAAATTCTGAATAAACTGCCCAAAAGGGAAATGAGTTTCCTTTTACTCTGCCATGCATGTGCAGAAGTGACGTCAACGAACGACCACTGAGCGCTTCTTGCTTTCATTAGCCCAGAATAAAAGTTTAGGGGTTGTTGGCAGAAGTTCCTCAAATTATATGATATATGGGACCGGTGCACATCTGAAGAGAGGCTGATCACCCTAGTGACTGCGATATAAAAAACCTTGGCCAGATACATCAAAATGGACACCTTGAAATCTATGGAGAAATTAACTATTCCATTGCAATATCTTTCTTGTATTACAGGATTCAGAACTTTAATGCGGACACTGTACTTGATTTATGGATATGGGTTTATGCTCTAAGTGATAGATAATTTATCAGTGCGTATTTTGATAATATCAACAATTCCTCTGTGACTGAAACAGGTAGTTGTGCCAGCACATATCAGAGTAATCCAAATTAGAACCCAAAAAACCCCCAAATTTCTCCTCCAAGTGCAACTATAGCAGCTTTTGAGCTACATACATTGTGCATTTGAAAACACTGTAATTAAGAAGTAAATGCTTTTGTAAGACTCAGAGTAACAAGGGATGTTTTTCCAGGCCTTTCTTCAGTTCCTGAAGAAGGTGGTTGCGAATGAAGGGAAAAATAAAATGAATTTGTGGAATGTTTCTATGATTGTTGCACCAAACCTCTTCATCTACAAAGGGAAACGTGCAAACCAACAAGAAATGCAAGCAGCAGCCACCACAGCGCACATTGTACGGCTTTTAATTCGGTACCAGGACATCCTGTGGACAGTGAGTAATGTTGGTTACCTCTTTACGGCTCCAGTACTGAGAATTATTTTGCTATGGGCAGCAGCTTGGTAGAAATCAAAGTGAAATGACCTTCCTAGAAGAAAGAGTTAGCTACTCCTTAGAAACTGGCTGGGGTCTTCTACCTCTAGAATGAGATTGGGTGACAGATATCTCTGTATGGAGGTCTATGTCACCATTCTAGCATGCATTTTAGCATGAATTGCCCTCTGGAGGTATCCGTCCCACACCACTGATTATACAGAAGAATTCATAGGGGAATGATTTAATCAAGATGCCTAGGTGAGATATCTAGCCTGGAATGAGATTAAATGACTGTTTATAGCCCATAGACCTTGCCGGACTTCTGAAGGTTGGCATGAAGAGGATGACAGTGTCAGCTCATTTCCTCATAACAATGACAGGGGGTCAGGGGAAGGGCAACAGGAGGATTGCAAAAACCACCTCCTAATGAAGTTCCTACAACTGTAATCACTGAAAAGCTTCATATGGCATGAAAGATGATCTACAGTTTCATCAAAGGGACAGCTGTGTGTTGCTAGAGGGAGCTACTAATCGCATGTGCTTTCTGGGAATATATAGAGCTTCTGCTGCCTAATACTTGGAGCCTTTCTAAAACCACAACATCAATTTTATGAGGGAAAAAAATACTGTATATTCTCAGCTCTGATTTCCTCCTTTTAGGTCCCATCCTTCCTGATTTCCCAGGTGAGAAAAATGAATGAGGCAGCCATGAACAACAGCAAGAGGCAGCTGATGTTTGACAAAGGAGTGAGAAAACTTC
This sequence comes from Zapornia atra, assembly GCA_013400835.1. NCBI lineage: Eukaryota > Metazoa > Chordata > Aves > Gruiformes > Rallidae > Zapornia > Zapornia atra. Next base: position 101,975 of record VZTU01032726.1, on the reverse strand, counting down.
TGAGGAGAAAGACCATGGAACGGGAGAGACCTGAAAGACCAGAAGTATGATAAAAATATATCTTTTTCAAGGGCAGATTTAACCAGCCTCCCTTCTTTCCTATTTCATAAAAGCTTCTGGGGGTGGGGAAGAAATTTTGGCATACAAAAGAAGCTGATTTGGGAGCTATTTTGAAAGATGTTCTTCCCAGTCCAACTTCCTGATAGGACAAAGCTTTGGGGATCGATTGAGAAAAGGTGAGGACTGCAGAATTATTTCTAGCAGCTCAGGCTATAACCTGTTAGAAACACAAGCTGGATTTGTAACTGTTTTATAAGAAAATGGTTATGTGTGGACAGTCCTCAGTAGCAATGCTCTGTAGATAATCAACAAATGCATGGGTCTGTGGTTGAGCAGTAGGATGGTCCATATTAGGATTACAGTTACCCATGGCCTGGTCCAGGCCATGCAATATTCTCTTTGCAAGCTTTAGTTTCACAGTTTTGTACTAACTTCCTAAGGAGAAAGAAAATCCAGTTTGCCTAAAATAGACACCAAAACTAAAATTTAAGGACCTAACAACGTAGTTTGTGTTGTTATTTTGCTGTCTCCCAGAGGGGAGAGGTGGATACTTTTGAGGATTTCCAGAGCTCCAGATGCAGCTCAGAGTTAGGAAAGTCTGACAGAAAAAAATCTTCCTTTGGAGGTCTTAAAGCCACAAACTTTTCTCCACCACCTGGATATGGCATTTAGGAACTTGCTTGAGGTGTGCTACTTCAATAGGCACCTAACATTTAACTTACATATTAGGTGTAACATAAAATTTGGGCCACAATGTATGTTATGTATATGCAAAACACATAGAGTCCTTCTAGCAGCTTATATGTAGTATGTTCATGTAGTAACTACCTTTAATAACCTGGAGAAAAAAGTCTTTAGAGTCTTCCATGGAGGTTTAAAAGAATGGAGGTGGTGAACTGGAAGAGGAGTAATCAACGAAGTGGTCAAGGACTCTACAGTTATTGAAGAACAGCCTTGAAGAATGAAAGAAAACACAAATTAGGAAGGTGTGATATTAGTGGATTATAACAGAAAATAAGCCACCTAACAGACAATGGAGAATGAACAGAAGGGAATGTCTAGGAAAAGAACAGAAAGAAATTATCTGCATGAATTGTGAATCCATGGTAATTCAGTGTTTTGGAGAATGCATTTGCCAACCTATTTTGGAGAATCATTTGCTGAACTATATTGTGGGTAGGACATTCAGTTCTGCTGCAAAAAGGGATGTAGAAGTTTGTTTAAAATGGTGACGTAGACTACTGGGATGAATGCAGTGAGAGCTTCTGAGGAGAGTCAGTTCCTGCAGTCGTTGCACCTTTGGGAAAGACAAGTTCATTGATCATAGTAATTGGCTTTGCATCTAATAAAATTGAGACTAGCCATGGCAGGTAGCTGAAATATGAAGGGTAAATTGGAGGCAAACTCTGTTTGGATAACTGAGTTGAATTTTGAGAGCACTTAACACAATCCTTGGGTCTCAGATGTTCTAAATTACACAGGGACAGAGACTGGAGAGACTATTGTACTGTGCTCAGCATGGTATTAACTGGATTAGAACTGGAATGCAAACCTTGCTAATTGATTTATCTGCCATTAATCATGCAAGAGTGCATAAACTTCATAGATGATTGTTTGAACCCTACACGAGGTCAAATTTCCAATTAACAGAAACCATATGGTACTTGGGTATTTTACTGTACATAAGCTTCAGTCCAGTTGAAGCTATAGGAAGTGGAAACAAAGAACTGGATCTTCATGCCTGGGGAAAATTCCATCTTTAAAAGGGAACGATAGTAAATTTAATGTATTTTTAAATGAGCAGTTTGTTCACTGACCAGTGTTAACAGAAACAACTTTTAAAATCTCAGAAAGCAATTTGACTTAATCTTACCTCAAGCAGTTAAAATTCAAGGCCTTTACTGTATTCTGCATGCAAGACAAGGAGTCTGCATCTTTGTGTTGTATCTCATTATACTGTATCTACAAATTTGCATTTGTATGACTGTAAATAGAGTTTTTGGAGTAACCCAGCAAATCCAGGACAGTGAGTACTGCAAGCAACTTTGAGCGAGTTACAGAACTCCTTCTGAATGGAACTGGAATAATATTTGCCTTACTCTATCGAATATTGATTTTAGGGTGCTGTCACTTTTCCCCCGTACCTGCAGTCTGACATACCCGAGGGGGTGATAAGAGTTTATGCTCCACTGCATTCAAAAGTCTCTATGGCAATTCAGCTCAACAGCCAAACAAAAGCCAAAGACATCCTGGCTCGATTCCGCTGTGAAAACAGGTGGGTAAATCAGAACATTGTGTTTTGCCCAAACAATAATGTCAGAACCATTAATGAATAGATTGTTCCCTTTTCGAAGACTCACTGTGATACCTCTTTTTCTAATCTAATATTGCTAATTTATGGTTACATTGGTCAAACAAATTTTAATCATTGATTTTATTCTTTATATTTTACTTAATAGTTGGCTCCTATACAGAATCAATCCGACTTCTGTTATGCCACTACTAAAAACATACATTTTTATAGGCTTGCGGCACAAAGAACCCAGAGGAGTTGTCTTACATTTGCCCATAAAAATTTAATGTTTTTATTTCTGTAAGGTAATAATTACTAGCAGTTACGGGAAGTCACAAATGGTATCTGACAGTCTTTTCTACTAAGTCTTCCTATGTGACCCCATGATTCTGTTCTTTAAAGAAATAATAAAAACTAAATAATATAATAGAAGTCTTAGTTAACTGTAACACAGTTATCTACCTCTGTAGCAGGTTCAGTTTTCTGCAGGGCTCTGTTTGGTAGAAGTGTTTTGCTTTTGATAAGTTCACAGGGGCAAAAATAGCAATTTTTAGCTTAATATATGTGGCACTTGATAAGGAAGTGGTTATAACAGAAAAACAAACTGAAGGTTTTTTCCTATCCTAGCCATGGATCATCACAGAAAATAAGAGGCCAGATTCAAAGTTTACATGAAATTGGAGGAAATATAGGTAAGTCTCATTTTTGAAAATTCAATTCTGAATGTCCTTAACCTCCTAAAGCACCACAGGGCAGTGCTGTTTTCAGACAGCTGGGTCTCTCCTACCCTCCAGTCCATCTGCAGGAATGGAGCCTGACCCAAAAGCTGTTAAAATCAATGTAACCCTTCCAACTCCAGCATGACTGGAAGAGCACCCTGCAAGAGATAACGAGCAATGGCTGGATCTCAACAGGATTTGTGTTGCCACATTCATCCGACCTTTCTCTTACCTCTCTGACTCTCATAATTGAGCCCTTTTCCGTGGTTAAGAGAGTCTTCCTCTCGCCAGCAGGCTCTACCTTGTTGTCTAGCTTTTTCCCAAGATCTATTTCTTCCTCGCAGTATTTAAGTGTTAGCCTCCCCCAAATAAAACCAACAGAACTCAGCTGCTGTGTGTATGGGTGTACTATACTCATACTAATCCGTGTGTTTTATTTAGATGGTAAATTCTTTGCAGTAGGGATTTTGTCTTCTTCCGTGTTTCAGGCAGTGACGTTTTTTGTAATAACAACAGTGGCTTGCCACACAAGTTCCTGGACTAAAGGTCAAAAAACAGATTTTAATGCGATGTTGCACAGTCATGACTATCTCCTTTCTCTATTCATATGAAAATTCTGGATGATCTGTTGGAGTCCTTTTGCCAACTGATTAGATCATTCCTTAATTCTTCAAGATTCTGCTCTAAACAGTTTCTATAAAGTAATTACAAAGCACCAAAGATTTGCTTCAGCAGCAGTCAAGAAGCAAAGTCTTTATTACTGAAGAATATACTCATAAAGTTAAATTTAACTAGAGAGTTGCTTTGCCTTGCTAAATAGGGTGACTAACCAATGTTAAAACAGCAGGTCCTAAGGGCCTTGAGAAACAATTCCAAGTATCCCCACCTCATTCTTCAAAGATCTGGACATTTAATTTGCATCTTCATTTTAAATTATTTTTATAGTCCTACACCTTTCAGAGTGCCTTAGTCCACAGATGATGCAGTTACTTACAAGTAACTGTACAGAAATTTTACCAGTCTGTTGTGCCACAGCAATATAACCTCACCAGTTAAATGGCTTCATCATCCAGTGTAAATGCCATATAGTCTAACTTATCAACCTAACTCAGGAATTTATTGCCTTGTTAATCAATTAAGTGACACCAAATACCTCTTTCTGCATCAAAGGCGGCAGGGTCCATCCAACTCCTAGTCTCTGTGAGCACCTAACAAAACCTTCAAACAGCCAGACTTCAGAGGGCTCTTTTTTTGTTGTTGTTTTAAATCAGCAAAACAGCAACTGCCAAAACCCTTGATGTAGTCCCGATATTTCTTTGCAAGAACCCAGCAAAGGTTGGGAATGCATGGTTTACAGACCTATATTTTCAGCATTTAGAAATAGTGTAGGAATGAAGTTGCAGAGCTGTAATTCCAGCCCAGTGACTCCAAAGAAATAAAGATGCCAATACTGTGGCACTTACAGGGACAGCGCTATTAACGCTTCTAAATAAACCATAATATTTGTTCACCGTTGGACTAAAAGCCTTGCTCCCAGCTCAGTGTCATGCAAGGTGTCTTGTCCAGGTGTGAAGGTGAACTTATGACTCTCACTAACATCAGCAGCAAAATTACCAAAGCTCCTGTCTGCATCCAGGCAAGATGCCAGCTGGGCACACCAAACTAGGGTCACCATGTGCAAGTTGGAGGTATGTTCAAGCGCGTTCTAACATAGCTCTGTCCCATTTACTAATGTGCTCAAAACGTCCCACGATTCTCAGCTGTCAATTTCTGTTTCAGGTCAGCACTGTCTGGATCCGGATGCATACATGTTAGATGTTTACCGTGCAAATCCTCAGGCAGAGTGGGTGATAAAACCAAAAGCAAGCTGAAGCAGGCGGCTGTGGCCTTACAGACAAAAGCCAAATGGACAAGAGCAATGCCTGTCATTTAAAGAAGTTCTCAGTAGAGATGAAACAAAATGGTAGCTACAGGCTGTCGTTCCATCCTACTGTACTGTCCATCTGAAGGTTGCCACGTACTACTTTTGGTAAAAACGTTATCACTCCAGCTTCTGGACCATCTGAAAATATCAAATCAGTTATGGTTTCATATGGGTTACACTTGTGCCAGTCGGCCCAGGAGTTACGGAGGACAGAGCGAGGTACGGTGCACAGAAAACAACCTGTCACACACGGAGTTGCTTGTTTCCTGACCAGGTGCTAGAACATTAATTTTTGAGAGGAATCAATCCACTGGCAACCACGGATGCACGAAACACTACCGACCACAGCGCAATGCAGAAGCTTCAGAGAGGCATTCAAGAATAAAAGGTATCTGTCAAGCATGGGAGAGAGGATCTCAACCTACAGTGGTGCGAAGATATCACTGTGTGACAAAAGGAACCCTTTCTGCTGAAAGCAAACCTATACAGTGTGCATCACTGCAATATTTATGTCTCTCAGTCACTCCTCAAGGAGTACTTGATGCTGGGGGAGGGAGGGAGGCAGAGGAAGAACGACTCTGTTGACAGCTATACTGCTTTATGTATGTACCACCATATATATTGCTACCAGTCTTCCAAAATTTTTGTCTGGATCACTTGACTGTGGGCAGTTGTAGTGCCACAAACCATTTTCTCCTTCCTTCCCTTGTCACACACACACCAACTTTGGAAGACAAATGCTCAGAGAGAAGGGGCTTATTCCCCTGGCTCCATCTTTGACTTGATGGTCTCAGATTTAAGTCTGTATAATGCCATAATGTATGTGTTAATGGTGCCACTTACAGCTGTCACCTTTTCTGCTAAACATTATAGTTTCTTTTTGTACAACCTAATTCTTTCTTTTGTTTATTGTAGCTTTAACATGTAAGCAATTCTTATATTATTCAGCTGCATTGAGAAGTGAGATCTTTGTCTGGATCTCGTATAATACAGCGTAGAGAAGAAAAAAGTGCTTCCAATAAGCAGAAGGATTTAATACTCTTACTTATCATTTACACATTAGGGCCTTAAACCCATAGCTAAACAAGGCCCAGTTGTGCTGGGGGTTTCAGAAACTCACGGCAAATCGCAGCTCCTTTTACAGATGGCACGCAGTCTGTGAAACAACCAAAGCTGGTGAGAGAACAGGGGGCTGCAACCACCCTGGGAATGCAGCAGTCAGACAGTGCACCTAGGATGCAGCCGGTCACAAAGGCGAGCATCAGTCTTCACCTGTTCCCCTGGTTTTGGTCTACACCTTATAGAACGAGAGCACATTTGTTGAAGGAAGCTTGGGAGCTAATGCCTCCAACTGCATGGCAATGTCTCCATCATCGGATGAAGATATTGCACAAGGAATTCACCCACAGTCTGTGGGTTTTGCTCTTGATTGGGACACACAGATGAGGCAGAAGCTGGTGTTCTGTTTACAAGATAGTGATGTAAAAGTGTTCCAAACCAAGTCCTCCATGTGAACATAAGGAACACTGTCCTGCAAAGAAACCTGTGACTAGTGATGCTCTGTGGAAGCTGGGTGATGAAGATCTTTGCATTCTATAAACCTAACCTCTGGTTCAAAGTTACTTGTGCTCTCCAGCAGCGAATTCTCACGGTTAGTGTTCAATGAAAGTAACCAACATTGGATCAGTAATCTTACCAGCAACGACTATATCAACAAAGGGCAGGATCCAGCCTGTCATTCTTACCTTCTTGAGATAAAAACTGATCAAATTTAGTGTTCTTTGTTCATGTCCTTTAAAACAGTGATTTTTTTTTTTTTTTTTAAAACACTAATGGATGCAGCTACATCCAGGTTAAGACCAGGACGGTCGTATTGTAGAATACACTACTTATTCTGACAACTATTTATTTTAAGTGTATAAGAGAGAGTAGATCTGTAGTTTGTTCATCAGACTAAGCATAAATGTTTTGTCAAGTGCTTTGTTCCCAATTCCTTTTAGATCCCTCTGTGGCAACGGACAACTCTGTACTACGCTGCCCTTTTAGCTGTAAATCAGAACGAGGACTTTCCTTACAAAGGTAAACATGAGAATTAGTTAAATTCCACTCTTGGATGTAGCCAAGCAATTCCCTGAAACAGCACAGGAGTTATGAACAGCCATGTAGGAAGGACAAACTCAGAAAAGGGATTTTATGTGGAAAGCATTTTGAATACAAAGTTCTGAATACAAAGAGCATCATATAAATGCTAAGTATCATATTTATAGCCAACGGAAAAGCTTTTATGACTATACAGAAAGACTAAACATTAACTAAGGAATTTGAAACATCGTAGCAAATGAGAGAACTCTTTCTCCAGTACTTTTGGACAAATACAATGACCTCATCCGTCTTGCACGCTCAGCTCCCCCTCTGTTCTCAACAGCCACGCAAGGGACAGTACAGAGCACCCATGTGCTCATGCTGTAACTTGCTCAGCATATTATGGACCCTGACACAAGGACTTCATCAAAACTCTTTCTGAAATAGATCTCACTGTATTTCATAGAGGATAGAATGGGTTTTGGGAAGACTTTCAGCTCTTACCACTTCGCAACTTAGGAAAGCTGAGTCTGATGTAATGAAATCCATCCTGTGAACACTTCCTTTTTCTACACTAAAACTGCCTGTGACTTTTTAAGACGTGGATTAGCAGAGGGACTCGACTCTGCATACAGTGCCCGGACTGCTAGAGCATGGCCAAATACCTGCTGTCTCCGAACCAGAATAACAAAAGCCTTTCTTGACACAAATGGACCGAATGACCCATGGGCACTCTGGTTAATACTGTTAGACATTAAGTTGTTTTGTGTTGTTGTGGTACACAGCTTGCTTTAACACGCAGCAAACTGACTGATCTGACATTTTTGATTATGAGGTTTAGGCCTTGTGTTTCAAAACGCTGGTGCAGGCACCCGGAATTTTGTTTCTCCTCACAGCAGCTGAAGGCAAAAAACAAGTTGTGGTGGGACAGTCACAAAAGAAAAAGCAACATACATGGAAAACTATTAATAAGAAAGTGGTAGCAAGCAGGGAGAAACTTACTTAGCAAGCCCCAAAGACGCCTCAAGCATTTATGTACTCCCCAGTCCTACAAAGACAGCCTTTTTCATAGCAACAGAGAGAGAGAGTGTATTGCAAGAAACAGGCATTGGAAACAGACTGGAATGCTCTAACCTGTTCATGCAGCTGAAGTGATTAGAATGTGTACGTGTGTGCAAACGTGTCAGTCTCTATGTATAATATTAACTACCTCACTCCGCATTTTCCAGGAAAAATATTTTGGCTTAGAGGTTTAGTATTCCAAAGCCCCCTATTCTTCATCTTGCCTCTCCACTAGTCTTTTACATTGATAAAATGTTTCTCCTGCTAAGGGGCGAGATTTGGAATTTACCAAAAAATATATAACAGCAGAGATATTTCAGGATACGGATAAAGTTTTATCTGAACCACGTTGCCTCAATTACTTTTTGTAATGTGAACCTGATGAGATCAGATCTCGGGGTTAATAGGTAACAAAGACAAACATACTATGTTTCAGCTTTTATTTTTCAATGGCTTTCCATTAACATGGGTCTGCTCTGGAAAATAATACAGCACCACGAATCAAAGCAAAATGTTTGTATGTACATTTCCCTTACAATCCTCATTATGTTATGTGTTTTGTTGAAGTAAGCCCACACGTAAGTGTATTTGTACAGCAGAACGTGTCCATTGTATTGTATCCATGTCAAAAATAAACACAATACCAACAAAGCAAGCTCTTCAAACCTAAGCGCGTGGTTTTTGAAGGGAAGCAGGTGACAGACATTGCAAAAAAGCAGTGGTGTATCCATCTTAAAAGCAACTCTGTTGTCCAGCACCTGAAGAGCTGGCTACACAAAGGACCACATTCTGTCAGCCTTGCTCAAGTGGAGCTCTTCCCTTGGACTACCCCTACAACAAGGTGCAAAATGACACTGATCTGAATCCTGCCTCATTGAAGTCAGTGACAAACCACTCTGGGGTTTCATTTGAGCCAGTATTTCCTAAAAACTGGTATGGAATGCCAAGCAAAACTGACTTTAGAACAAATTGTAAAGGTGTATAGTAAAAGCCAAAAAAGTCTGCAGGGAGCAAACAAAAATACTGCTAGTTCAAACAGAGAAAAGGAGAGGAAAGTGACTTATAAAGAACTCCGTTTATTAAAGATGTGTCTCCAAGCACAAGACGTGCCTGTCACAGCTCAGTGACCCAGCCAGTTAGCAAATGGATGCCTATACTTGAGCCAGACCGAGCATGTGTCCCCTAAACCTGGCTCAAGCGTAACTACTGGAAGGCTCATTTTAGAAACAAGAGAGAAGCAGGAACTGTGGGAAAAGGTAAAGGCAGAGCTGCCGACTGACCTCCTAATTAGGAATCGCAGAGCACCAAAAGTGCTTCTGAGTGTCCTCTAAGAAACCCTGTTTTCCCCAGACAGATATATTAGTTCTCATTGTGAAAATACATCGCTGCTCCCAAGCCAAATCATTTCTTCCCTGACACATTTTGAAAGCAGCTCTGTACTATGGAGTTGTCACTTGTCCTGCAGCTGATCACATCAAAGTATAAACAGGAACATAACCCTCCGAGACAACGTGGCTATAACAGGGGTCAGAAGGACTGGATATTAAGCCAGAAGGAAAAGGTAATGGAACTGGCATATAGCATATAAATAGGAAATTTCTATTCGTTAAACTTGGAATACGAGACCTTCCAAGCGATTTAGTCTTTAGTCTCCTGCTCCCTCTGCTGGCCTCTATCCACTTGTCCCTTTTAGCCTTCTGGTTCGTTTTCCTCTGAGACGGATGGACAAATGAACTACATGAAATAATGCACAGTTTACTGCAGCTTTATTATGTGGTCCAAAGTTATTACCATTTTATAAAATGACCAACGCACAATAAAATGAAATACTGTCAAGTAATCAAAAGAAAACACATTGTAAACACTGATTAATAAAAATTCCAAAAAGAAAAATACTCTATTAATGCCACTAACATTGTAGTAGAGGTATTTGTTGTTTAAAACCTTTCCATTAAAATGCAGACACAGAACTTCTGACTAAAAACATAAATGACCTGAGTTGGAAAGCAACCAGAAAAAAATAAAAAAAAAAAAGATCAGACATGCAGGGTCTCAACAATTCTTTTCATTATGGACTGAGAATGAAAAATAACAGATCAACAAAAATCCCTCTCTCAGTCCAGACAGGCTTTGCTGCAGTTCAGTGCTCAGCCCCAGGGCAGGAATGAGGAAAGACTCCACGCAGGTCAAAAGCTCTGCTGAAGTCAAACAATTCTGCCTGTTGGCCCTTGGTCAGCATGAGGTTCCTCAAACAGCCACGGAAAGAGCTCTTGCTCGTGAGGCAGTTTTGCTTCACATCAGCTGAAAAACAAACATGAAATGTGTAGAATCCATTTCCAGTGAACAGTACAGAGACCCAGGTTATTATTCAACTGCTCCCCCTCCCTCTCACCCAAGCAAGAGATCAAACCAACACTTGAGGAACAGCAAGTTCTATTCGCATTTGCACATCGCACCATGGACAGTCACTGCTGCTTTTAATTGTAAATCTTGCACTGGGGTAACATACAGTGTTTGCAGAAATAATTTTTGGGAGATTGGGAGTGGGGGTGGGAGAGAGAAAGACACCCTAGATTGGTGTCTTCCAAGTAAAAATGGAAACTGGCAAAAAACCGGAAGCAACAGCTGAGCTGTACACTGTTCTGGACTCCATCAGCAAACCAAAACATGAGCTTTTAGTAGAAAGCCCAACTCTTTTTCCATACAACCTATGAAACAATTCCACTTCTGCAGTACTACTCAGCTAAGCTGAAGCATCCCTCTCTTCTCCATGAACCCTAATCTTTACAGACTGTGCACTGAAAGAATAACTAGCATCGTGGCACCCTATTTTAAAAAAATAAAGGGGTCACAAGATGCTGATAAGGCCACTGTGGTATTCAAGGAAGGCCAAATATTAATCAAGACCTAGTTAATTAGCTACAATTCATTTTTCATAAAGCACAAAACACTGTCCAACAGAAGGCTCTGGTACATTTCAAACTACCACTCCCCCTAAAGCTTTCCGAAAATTTTAAAAGCCCAGTTTGCCCTTCAGACCTCACCCATCCTTTTTTCCACACAACCAGAACTATCCAAACAGATAAGCTGTGACAGCTGTTACAGAGACAAGCATAGGCCAGCACTTCATGCTACGTTTACAGGCATAAGGCGTTCAAAACCACACAAAGCCTACCCACGCTCAACGCGGATGTGTTCATTAAAAGGCATGTCTGCAGAAAGGACAACTCCTGAAATTCTGTCCTCTTTGTCTTGGCTCAAATTATCAACTAACTACTTGCACAACTTAATTGGAAAGTAATTCACTTTTATACTTTGTTGTGTCACTATCTTTTTACATGACCATTGTAGTACAATTGACAGGTTTCAGAGAGGAATTTACACGTAACAAGGGAAATAACCATTCGCCTGCAGCAGCTCAAATTCTGCCTGCACAGCCCCTGTCATGAAATATCAGGAAAAATAAAGCACTTTAGAAACCTTATGTAGATGTACGTGAAGGAAACCTTTAATAGCAATCTGACTGCAAGAGAACCACACCTCAGCATACACAGGCAGGGACATGGTGAAGTCAGAGATGCTGTGAAAGATAAACCATGTGGAGGAAATCCTTGTCAGGTTTGTGTAGGAAAGTGATAGGAATTCAGGTGATCTCGCCAACACACTCAACAGCTACATGCAGTCCTCCACAAAGACAGTATACACAAATATTAATATGCTGTGATCTCAGCAGCGGTGTGGTAAATGACAACAATGATTTATAACTCAATCATGAACTTCAAAGATCAGATAAGGGCAAGAGCAAGGGAGGGAAAAAGTCCATGTTAAGAGTCATTCTTATGAGACTGAGAGCAGGAAGGAGTGAAGGAGAGATCAATATTACTGTACCTACCAGGGTAGCCTCCAACATAAATGGGGTTGTTCGTATCTGCAGATGTTGACTGGATGTAAGGATTATCAGTTTGAACCAAATGCCCATCAATAATCAGAGAAATGCGATGTTTGGTTTTGTTTGCTTGAAGCTTGTGCCACTTTCCATCACACAAACTATTTGTGCCTCGTGGTTCATAGGTAGCTGTTATTCTGCCAGCTCCATTGTTGACATGGAATAAAACCTGTATTAACAACCAGATACCAGTGAAGATATAAAGTAAGAATATATGAACTTATTTGCCTCAATCAGCAAGTCACAATCATGCTGGTGCAGAGATTTTTAATAAAAGTTCAGTAATTATGCAAAGCTAACATTTACTTTGATGGATAGAGTGCGTCTTTGTTACAGTATCTTTAAAATCTAAAAACCAGATCTATCCATGCAATGGCCCGTTGAGTTAGCTTGGCATATATACTTCAGATTTCAATCTTTCTTAAATACAAAATCATCATTCTGTCATGGAAGTCGAGATCATCTGAAAGAAGATCCACTACATCTAACTGAAGAGCAAGAGAATAGACTCAAAGCGCTTGTCATTGTCAATACATGTATTGATTTAAAGTGTTTATTTTTAAAAGTGGTAGATATTTTAACTCTGTGGTGAGGACTAGTATGTAAATATTAAGGGAGAAAGAAAGCATATCCCACAGAGTGATATTTAACACTGTCTCTAGCTAGGAAGTTTTGAATAAAAAATGAGCTACTTCTGAGAAAAAGGAAATGTTTAAAAGCAATCACGTATGCATTTTTTATGAAGGAGATGAGTGGAGGACTATGTATTGGCTGTTAAAAAGTGTATGGAGCTTAATGGCCAGCAGAAGTAGAGAGTGAGTTAATGGCTCATGAATATTGAAGAGGATATTACAAAACAGCATGCTTTGTACATGGAATACGTTTACCAAGGACAAGTGTAGCTTTATGGCAGAAAAGGTATTAAGCTACAAGAAAGGTATGTATTTGTCTAAGATACAAAGTGTGTAGTTCAGAAGGTCACAGTTGCAGCAGATTAACATAAATTACATTAATTAAAAAGGCAAAAAATTCCAGTGACCTCTGCCAACCTCAAACCTTATTATATTACGATGATGAGAAACCTAGAGACAAAAAGTCTGCCCCATCTTAGTGTGGTGGGAATTTGTTTTGGACTTTCCGGCTCTATTACATTTCATTGGTGGCTATTCAGTGCTACCCAGCAGGTCTAGCCCCCCAGGTTTTAAGTGAGTCATGTGAAATGAGAGTGCAGACACAGGGCAGCCTACCTTGCCATTTACAATCTCCAGCCCAATGGCATCAACCTTTGCACTGCTGACACCAAGGAGAACACCATGCATCGCTGTTGTACGAAACTCCAGTGTGATGTTCACGTCAGACCGCACTTTGTAACCTTCTCTCACTGAAAAGAAGTTGTATGAGCTTCAAACAGAATGCTTGTAACCCACAGTAACAAAGCAGAATACACATGATGTCATTAAAAGGAATAACAAGCTTAATTACTTTTGCTGGGATATGACCATGTGTAACCTCTGGAAAATAAGTTTTCCAAAGTCATAATTCATACTTTATACTGGAAAAGATAAATTCCCAATTAAGTTCATTAATTTAATCATTCTGTCTCAGTTGTAAGAAATGGTAAGGAGCCCAAATGTAATCCTTCACGTTACAAGTCCCCTATGTCTTTTGTCTCCATACCCTTTAACAGATCTTAACTTAACATCATGAACACAGATATTCCTAGCTGAAGGAGGAGGTAGTTCATTTCTTTTCCAGTACTAGGATCATTAGCTCTTCCATTTGTGGAAGATTGGTTGTTTCTGTAAAGGGCTCTTATGGACATATAGAGTAATGTTAGAAATACCGACACAGGGTACGCACACAGTTCCAGCAAGAAGTGAATTACACACAGTTCCAGCAAGCTCTACAAAGAGCATGCTTTCATTAACACTAATGCAGTAAGGCACTGTTTTCATTTAATGGCACTTACCAAGAGCAGCAAAACCACTCCCATCAAAGAAAGTACCATCCTGCACGGTTACATAGCAAGTATTCACAGCAAAGATGGAGACTGGACTTTCATTGTCCAGTTGCTTGCTATTAATCATCAAGCTACCAATGCAGGCAGCAATACTGTGAGTCACCTGAGCATATTGAAATACAAGAGTTAGTGTGCAATAGAATCTGCTGCAAGGATCTCAGTGATTCACCCAATGTTATCGTAAATAGGAAAAAAAAATCTCTGAACAAAACACAGCAGGATCCAAATTACATTTCTGTGATTAAATATAAAGTTTACAAAGGTGCATAGTATCTTAGGAGTCAAAATAAATATTGCTTGGAAACACAGCATATGCTCTCTTTAACATACAGAGAGAACTGTATTTGCTGGTATGCGAGCAGGGATACACCCAACAGTTAAACACATTCCAAACACACTTCAGCAAATTAACAAGTAAATTAAGACTTTGTATGGCGTTTTGCAAGTACAGATCACCAGAGTTCTATCCAGCAAAAAGATTTCTCACTGTTAGTATTTTCAGCAATTACAGATTCAAAGTATTAAAATAACTGTTAGCCCCATTATCCAATTAAAAAGCACAGATACAGAAAGTATGCCCAGGAATTGAGAAACATCATCATCACCAGAATCCTCCCCAAGATAACATGCCACACAAGGAGGAAGGTGACAAAAGCCTACCCTATAAAAGCATGTGCACAAAGTATGTTTTAGTCTCAGAGACAGCTAAACCCAGTCTTTCACAGATATTTATGGCACCTAACTCATATTTGAATGCAATACGACTCAGGTACGAAAGTGTCTGATTCTAGGTCATGTTTTTATCTTACATTAACACACACAGGAATTTATATTTCTAACTATTTTTAACACAGAGTTTGATAGAAGAAAAAAATCTATTAAGCATTGTTAATAAAACACAAGGATATATGCTCTAGCTAGAGCTGCTAAACCATACAAAGCTGGAAAGATTTTTCTACAAAAGGGTCATTACTTACTCTGTTGTTTCTCTCCCCAACTACTTTTTCTGCCCCATCAGAAAAGGGATACTGAATTAGATGGGTTTGGTGCATGGTATCCATTCTGCTACTGCAAAAAGTCAGAGACCGCTCCACCAACCCAAACCTACTTACATTCCCAAGATTCTTTGGCACATAGTCTAAGGGGAGTCCTCCCACGTAAAACTTTCCTTCCACATCCAAAGTGCTACCGTCTCCCAGAGCACTCACTGCTACCGAATCCTGTCCATCCACAGTGATGATACCTTTTCTTTTAACGTATTCTGTCTTTATCTGGAAAAAATGAAAGCACACAAGCATGAATCGGTAAGCCAAACCAGTTACCTAGTCATCATTTGCAACAGAAATTAGAGCATTTTTTAGTGGTTAGATTGCTTTGACAGACTGTACTGAGGCATCCTCTTAAACTTCCTTGTGAGATTGAGGCCATTTCAGAATGCAACTGAGCAGCTAAACTGCTTCCTTGCTTCCCCACCAAGGGCTCAGCTATTGCATGTTCCCCTCCCTAGGTTTTTCATTGTCTTTGCAAGCATTATTTAAAGCTGTTAAGTTTATTGCCTTAGGATATGCATACATGTCTAAGGGAAGAGGGGAGTACTGTGCTGCTCTTCTGCTATCATTGTGCTGGCCACCAGCTGAGCCTCTCAGCACTCTGAAGAGCTGAGACTCCTATGCTGGAGTCTTAGGACAGGCAGTGCTGAGTTTGCAATGACCAAAAAGCTTTCCAGTCCTGTCCATCTTGTTCATTCAAGCCCCTCTACATCCCTTGCACTAAAGCTATTACTCACATGCAGGTAAGGGATTTTATTTTAAATCAGCCCCACTCAGAACCCCAACCAGATTCAAGATGAGGTTTCGCAAATGTTTGGGAGACAGCAGTAGATGGCAGAGAATGTAAAGAAGTGCATCTTTCAGCAGAAATTAGTTTAAACTGATTGTAGAGCTACTGCAGTAATCACCCCCAGCTGCCAAGTAGTGTGACTCAGCCTTAATCTGAGAAAAAAGGTTCAAGCTCATGTTTTTAATGTCCTGGGTAGTAAAGGTAGGTCAGATCTCATATGGAATCTGTTCATCTTTTCAAAAGCGGATAGCGTGAGTATGAGATTTACATGAGTATATTTAATTTTAAACATGCAGCTGTAAATCCTGGAGGGTTCTTCCTTTCAGGGTAGGCAGCAGAGCTTAACTGTGATAGCTCTTTCTGACAGAAGTTCACACTTGCTTTTTATGGTAGGTTTTTTTCTGTGTTTTCTTCTGCTGAATACATATGAAAAGTAAAAATAACACTCTGCTGATTCCTAAGGCACCTAGGAGAGGTGGCAGCTTTGTGTCATCAAAGAAGCCATTTCCTGGCTTTGCATATGGACAAGGGAAGGGAAGCTTAGCAGGATGAATATTGTCATCCTCACCTGTCATTGAGGAAAAGTAATGTGGTCAGAGTTGCTTTTAGAACTCTCACAGGCACCACAGTCATTTCTCATGAAGAAAGGCAGAGCTAGCAGCAGGTGGGTTGCCCAGATGAACTGGGCCAAGAGAGGCTGGCAGAGTCTTTGTATGGAAGGCCCTGAATGCTACGTGACACCTGAACGCTGTAACCATAATTTCTCCTCAAATTCTTCTTATGCCAAGTCCTCCCCTTCCAGCCTCTATTGATTCCAAGTGTCTACGTTTCTATCTTACATTAACAAAGGGTAGGAAAGAGAGTGTTTCCCGGTTGGAACTAGCTGCTATGACATGCTCATGCATTAAGAAATACATGGGACAAAGGAGAAACTGCACCCCATAAGTCCCTTTCACCCTGTCACACTCAGTTGCAGGTCTTTTGTGACAGTGCATGGGAAACTGGCAGAAAAGCTTCTAGAACTTTTTGTTGGGTTGTTCCCTAGTGAAGATGATCGTTATTACATAGTTGGTGAACTATTTTATTTCTAAGTAATCTGTGATATTTGCCAGTAGTTGGATGCTGAAATTGATGCATAATTAATGAATATTATTTTAAAAGAAATAACTATACTCAAAAACAATTTATCTGAATCATTTCTTGATTGGGTTAAAACCTGTTTGACTTTGCAACACAGAAAACATACAGGAACGGCAGGGAAAAATCATCCCAGTAACTCTAGGGAAAGAAGTACTAGATTAGTAACTACCTACCGTATGCCATTTTCCATCACTGATGATAGCAGGGTGAAAAGCTACTGCTTTTCCTTTGCCTAGATCAAATGAGAAATAGAGCTGTCCACCATGAAGCTGTAGGGCTGCAAAATCAACCTGGTTCTGGTGAGCCATGTAGTAAATCAGACCACTGGAGGCAAAGGTTCTGAGATTCAGCTGGACAGAAAGTCTAGACAATAAAAATTCAGTGTTACTGAAAGACACTTCTTTTGCACTGATAAAAAGCTTTTCTGGAAGCAGAGAACAGCCTCAATCAATTATTATGAAAGGAAATTTATTATTACAAATTCCAGAAAAGTAGAATTTGCATTGATTCCTAGAAAGCATCACCTATAATACATTTCATAGCAGAAATCAATGCAAAGGAGCAGGGATCAGCTGAACTCTGCGTGCGGAAAACAGAAATCAAGGTACTTACAGAAGGTAAAGAGGGGCTTTTAAAGACTGAGGGGGAAAAAAGATGCAGAACTCTGACCATGAATTAAACTCACAACCACAAACTTTGGAAAGACATTAATTACATTTCAGTGGTTGTGAAATTCATGAGCACCCACAAAAATCTGAAGTGAGGGCCATGTTCAAAGCTGGTAACGCAATGACTGTTCATGAAAAGCATCACTGCACTGCTTGTAGCTGTAGTATGTGACATAACATACACCGTGCATGCATGATTCAGGAGATACTCACTTCTTCCTGACAGCAGACTGATTGAAGAGCAATGTCAAGTGGCTGCCTTTGGCAAGTCCAAACTGATGGGCACCTTGAACATGATCAGGTAGCTCATCTTTTGCACAAACTACCTGTTGAAGAAAGGACTTTATGAGAAAGGGTGGTACCAGGTGCTGACCGGCAAGTGTGGAACGTGCCTACACAGAACTTTGTAAGGACCAAATCTGAGACACGTGATAACCACAGAATATAGAGAGACATCAATTAGCTGAACTTCCAATCATTCAGAGCTGTCTTCAGGCTTAAAAAGAAACAGTCCTAATAGCTCATGGACAGCACTGGTCTCCAGTACTGAGAAATGTTTGTAGTTTGAGAAGCATTCATTCACCATTGTCTTAATTGATAGCCCTCTAGATAACAAATGTTGAAAGACAGAGTACAATTTCAGTGTGAAAACCTTATGGACTTGGCAGAAATATTTTTCCCATTTAGTCAAGATGCACATTTGTTATGATTTGGGGGATGGAGAGCTGAGTAACAGAGTATGAGCCAAAGCTATACTTTAGCTCTAAGAAGGGCAGCTTATTTCTTTTTATAGCCAGAGTTGTATGAAACATAAAATCCTGCTTTCTATTGCCACAGAAAAACGGTTTCAGGATGCTTTGGAAACACTTCGTTATAAAGATGTGCAGCTGCAGGAGGAGAGAAGTAATGCTGCCTACTCTCTTGAGAATGAGGACCGCGTGAGAGGAAACAGGTGCCATGCAAGCTGCATTCAGACACCACGTGTCTCTCAAATGGTTTGTGCCTCCTCTGACAGAGCACAGAGACTGCATGTGTGACCAGGAAGTTGTGAATGCTGAATTACACAGTTAATGCAAATCTCAGCACAGAGCCACTTTGGCAGGAGCACGTTAAAGGTAATAGTTACTGTTCAAGTCCTTCTACTGGGGGATTATCAACCCACATTTTCATTTTTACTGCTGCTCTCTGAACAATGATAAGCCTAACTACATTGCCCTTCCAAAAGGCCAGACTGCTAAAATGGTTTATATTGCATCACAGTTTTTCTATACATAATAATAATTTTACATCCACATTCATTGAAACATTCCATATCATAGAAGAAGCAAATATACACAGTCCATACTTTGAAAATTCTTCAAAAAGCTAAAATTCATCTTGCTTTTGAACACCTTCCCAGAAGAGGCAAGCAAGCTTTGCTGTAATACATACTTTTTTTGTATCTGTAAGAGGCCTCAGAGGAACTGGTAAAGCCTGAAGTTCAGGTTGAATCTCAATGTCTTCAGGTTGTACGGCTGGTTTAGGCTTTTCTGACAAAAAGCAGCTGTCCATATCTACATGTTCATACTTCATGGAAGTGGTGAAATACAAAAACCTGCAATTTCAAAACCCCATATTTTAAGAGGTGAAATCCTAAATCCCTGCATTTCCCAAACACAGGGAGTCTATTTTGCAGGGTCTTTCACTAGTTAACAGGAGAAAGGGAAACCGGTGACATGCTGAGACAAAAAGATTGAGAAGTGGCAAATAATCTGTCCATAAACCAATATTAATGTTCTTGGAAAACCGTTCTGTCAGTGAATGCAGATAAAACTATGGTAGGGAAAGTTGCATTTTATACAGCATCTCTATACCCATTACAGACATTTTTGATGCTATTTGGAAATGTAGCTGGTAATACCTATTTTCTGCCTGTTACAATACTCAAATCACCAGTATCCCACTTGTATCATGTTAAAAACCAGGCAAATGGACAATGCCATGAAAGAGATTGCAACCTACAATTACTATACACAGGTCTCCCAAACAGGGAATTTACCCCTCTGACTTACTCCTTGTTAAAAATAAGATTACTGATACAGCCATGAAAAGAGCCAGCCATTTTTAGCCCTAAGATGCCCTCTCCTGCTGGAATGCCACCAGCGTAGAAGTTGGAAATATTCATAGGGTTCATTTCTGCTGATGAGCCAAGCCTCAATTCTGCAGGGTTACTTTCATCCACCTGTACAGTTACGATCCTGAAAAAGATAAAGTAGAGGAAAAAAATTCAACCATGGCCTTAGACATTCATTTTCAAATGAAAAGCATTCCTTTCAGCCTCAAAAACGTCCTGTTCTAAGAAATAGAGATTCCCTCACTTTGATAAGCCTTACAGAGTCTTAAAGAGCCGCTTCTTTAGATAATTTTTACATGTAGAGCTTTGTCAGATATATTTCTGGATTATTTCAATAGGTATCTCTCAAAATTATTTTTGGGTTTTTTTCTACTACCATTCAGTATACTCTACTCAAGTGGCCCAAGCCACTCTAAAGATTTTGAGAGCTTTTAACTACAGCTTCATCAGTGGCTGTATGCTGTATACAATTACCATGTAAATCAGAACATCTCCATTAACAACAGAACAACACAGCCCTGATTATCCCACCTAATGAGCTAGCAAAGGCAGTTCCTCAGAGAGCACAGTGAACCAACAACAGCATACAATCAACTAAACAGGTAGTACTCTTTGCAGTCACAGGTACCTCTTATTCCGGATTAGGATGATAGAGTGTTCTTGTCCATCACTGTACGTTCCATTAACAGACTGAAGAATTACTTTTCTAGTACTTGCTCTATCTCCAGCATTAATATGCACTGCAAGATGACCATCAATCAACATGATGGAAAAGAAGGGCTGTGGATTTAATCAGAAGATTAATTTTTAACTATAACTCAATTTCCTGCCACTCATTCAGTGTTTAAGTAGAATATACTCCAGAAAAAAAATAACCTCCAACTTTGCTGTAAAACTGTTTAATGAAACCCAAAGACTACAAGACATATATCAGTACTTCTCAGAGGGCAAAGCCTTCTAACAGAAAACATGAAAGCTGAAGATTTCTTTGGGCATGATAAAATCCAGGGTTGGGAGTCCACCAGACTCTCCCTTTATACAAAGGAAAGAACAAGGGTCAAGTATTCCTGCCAAGACTGTCCTTGGCTTCCGAAATAGTCCATTAGATAGATATGAGAGCCTCATTCATCTCAAATCCTTCAATAGCTACTTCTAACAGAAGTGGAAATTAATGCTCTGTGTGCATATCATGTGGCAAAAGCATTCTGGGTCCTAGTAACCATAAAAGGTCTCCCCAACTGATCCTTCACCTCTCAGCTACAACAACAAATACCCTCTGTTCCCCACGTAGCCTCTGGATTTGAGCCATCCTAAGTTGAACAGTTTTTTCTCTCCTTCTTTGCAAGTTACAGTTGTAAAACCCTGACTTGATATTTACGAAATAAAAATGGCAAAACCAAAATTAAAAGTCTTTGTTTCCAGTACTTGCCAAGTGTGCTTGTCTACGTCGTCGCTTTTCCAGTCCCCTGCTGAGTCCGGCAAGGATAACACCGCTGCTGTTCTTTGTAGCAAAAGTTGCCATCAGTTCTGATTCTGGGCTTAAGGACTTCGGTGTCAACTCAATATATCCATTATTCAAGATGTTTACAGTACGAATAGGCTATTTTATGAGGAAGAAAAATAATTACTGACTTTGTCCCCATGCAGCCCCCAGTAAGAAAATTCAGGTATAGATTAGATTATATTAGAAGTTTTCAAGATACACTCAATTCAACTCACTATATTCTTTCACAAAGATGACTATTCATTATTCAGTAACAATAAAGATTAAGTCACAGAACCTAAAAGTCTCCTACCTCCAATACACAGCCTTTTCTTACTCCATAAGAATTTCTAAGCAGGTCAAAAGTTGAACGGGATATTTCCAGATTCTTGATGCATCCCACATACATTCTACTATTAAGACCTTTCCTGAAACACAAAACAAGACTTTTTTTTCTAAAGAGTAGCATTTGGAATCTCCTGGAAGAAAAGATTAAGTTTTTTTCACTAAGAAAGAGAGATCTGTGTTAAAGAACAGTTAGCCCAGTGTTAAGTGAAAACAGGGTATTTGGCTTTTAGTCTCAGTAGATATCAATTCTGATCTTAAAGACAGTCAGATAACATTGTCCCCAAATGGAAACATACAAGGGCATAATGCTGTGTTGCCAGGACAGGTCATTTGTCAAAATTTTAGGATGAATCTTCAGCTGACATGTAATGGCTTTTGTGTGAGAGGGTCACTGCAGCTCCCTACTACACAGCAATTCTTTTTAATTTCTAAAGTTTGGAAGCTGCCTAACTTGGTTCCAGGTTTAAGTTAAAGAAATCTAAGGCTGTACTGCCATAAGCCTTTGCAGGCTACTATGCCAGCTAAGAGTAACAAGTCTGCACATGCCAGGTATGATTAACAAGTGTGCACCTCTGCAATAAATGCACAGACACCAATATTGTCCTGGAATTCACTTTGTTGTCAAGAGCATGCAGACTGTTTAGATTTTCTTTCTCCACATTTAACCTTTCAAAGTGAAGCCACTGGAGGAAGTATGACTTTACAAGCTCAGTAGGGATGTGCAATGCAAAAAGTATAAGCTCGACACACTATAAAACATATATTTGTAGTGGGTTTTTTGGTTGATCTGTTCACAACTGTTTCTCTCCTGTTCAAAGTTTCAAAATGGAATTACAAGTACTCCTTTCTGAAGTAGAACTTTTATCCTGAAGTGCAATTTTGCCCACAAATGCCAGCTGGAAGCTACGAGGCTCAGGCAGGTAAGGGATCAAAGGAACATCATTGTTCCAGGCAGCAGTGTTGAATGCTTGCTGCAGTCTGACAGAAAGAGCAGGTGGCTACCGTGGCAGCGGCTGTCATGGAAATCACCCATGGAGGGGAAAAACAGAAGCTTGTCGCTGATCTGAACCACAGGGTCAGATCTACCAGTGAAAAATACTGCATTAGAGTTTGAAGGCAAAAATCAGATAATTCTTCAGTATACATGGCCATAAACATGACTTTTGACTTTATTTATTTTCATTAATTTCATTGGAGTTAAGAGTTTATTAAAGTATTTCCCTCTACTTAGGAGTGTTAGCAAAGGGGAGAAAGCAAGAGGACACTATACCGGACAGTCCTTGATCTTGGCAGGCCACCAATGAAGATGGGGTCCTTATCAGAACGGTTCAGGTCTGAGGCAACCCCAGGAGACTCTCCTTGCTTGGTTTCTCTATAATTAAGGTTATATGCATCCATTACTGCCAAAATTCCTGCAAAGAAAAAAAGTAAAGATCTGGAGAAGGATGCGAATACACACACTTCCATTTTGGCCATCCTGTCCCTAATAAAGGAAAATGCATTCACTGGCTCAAACATGTGGACAATCATCATGTTTTTAGAATGAGTAATTTATTTTAGTTCAAGCTGTCCTGCTCATGTCATTCATTCTTCTCAGACAAAAAAACAGGTATAAGGAAGTCTACAGGAATATATATATATATGAGAATATTATAGCTATTAACATGTATCTTTTGTAATGCATTCCTTCCCAAACACAGGCCCCCAAATACTGTTGTACTAGGTACTATAAAAATGCAGAACAGAAAACGCGATCCCCGATATACAGACTTGGACAAAGATCTTTCATTCTTTAAACAGTATTGATATGTTCTTGTCTGGCAGCTTCTGCTCTACCTGCTCTTTATAAGATGTGCCACACAAAACACAAGATTTACACCACTCTCTTTCTGAAAGCAAAGTAGCATAGATGTGGCTGCAAAGGAAATTGCATTGGAAATGACAAAATTTGGTTACAGTGATATTCCCTGGGACTTAGATACTTTTATTTGTAAACATGTAGACCAGTCTGTAGCCTACCTTGTTTCTTGTTCCGACTGAATGAAATTTTATACCACGTTCCATTGTTGTAACGATTTTCTGTTGTAAGAGCAAGCGCTCCTGAACCTAGATCAACAGTCAGTCTCACTTTCCCATCAACAAGCTCAAGGGACAAGAAATCTCTCTGGGAAGGAAAAAAAAAAAACCCAACAAAACAAAACCCACATAAATTCCAATAACAAGGAACAGATTAAATTCTTGGAAATAAAATCTTCCAAAAGGATGCATCATTGGCAGGTTTGGGATACTATGTGAAAAAGGTTTGGCAACTCTCCTACCTCTCATAACCTCTGTTAGGCCCAAGACAGTTTTTGTTATGCTTATGAAAACTAAGTTACATGTACCTCACAAGGATGCCTTTTTATTGTTTCATTGTTATTTTTGTTTAAACGCATCAGTCTTGATTACTCAGCAAAGGAAGGTTTAACATGTCACACTGGCTTTTTTTTTTAATTAAAGTTGAGAACAATTTGATTTGACTGCTAGAAAACAGTCAACCACTGCTATGTTCTCCCTGCAAGAAACAAAGAGCTTCTTCACCCAATAAAAAGAGCTTCTGAATTCTATTAAAAACGGCCCCTCTGCACTGTAAAACTTAAGTCAGATATAATTGTGTAACGTATTCAGGCAGCAAGTACATTACAAAGGAAATGAATAATGCAGTAACTCCAAAACAATCTGTAACTAAAACAAAGCTTTGTCCTCCAGGAAAAGAAAAGCACTGGTTAAGTAAACTGCCTGACGCATGAAGCATTAATTTTAGTCTAAAACTAAAACAATTTATGGAGAATTATTTTCATTGCTTAATTTTGCCCTTAGTATACTTATTCGCTCTAAAGAGTGTTCCTGTCTTTATTCCTTTGGCTTATGGTGTTAATCACAGGTGATAATCTATACAAGTAAATTAATTGTTTTTGTAGACATAAGCTGAAAAATAAAGAAGGAAACAAGAAACCAGCAAGTGATTTAAATATTTTTTGACAGCTTAAGAATCTGATCCATTTTCTTACTGTGCCATTTGAAGCAAGATACAGAAGCAGACCATTAGGTGAAAAGGTACTGAAAAATATTATTATCTGTGTCACTGTTGAGCGGAGTGCCTTCTCCACAACTGAGTATCCGCTGCCATCAAAATGGAATGAGTTGTCCTCATCCTGTGGGCTACAGAAGTAGAAAACAGAGTTAAAGTGTTAACTGAGTAGTTTTTCCCCAGTCTTTTTTAATACAAAATATATCAAAAATTAGATTGGTCGGTGCAGCCCCCAGGCCGTATGATTAAAAAGTATGGCAATAGACTTGAATCTTGCTGTTATAGCTGAAGGATTCCAGCCAAAGGCCATTTTCATTATAGAATCTCACAATACATGATTTAGCCATGGGGAAGGATGTATACAAGATATAAAATGTTCCTCCCTGGTATGTGGATAAAAACAATGATTTCAGAAGAGAAAAAGTAATTCTTACAACATACACCCTCTTACTTAAAACATGTCATTCATTTATCAAGACATTTTGCATAACTGCATTTAAAATAAGTGTTCTATGAGCCCCTTTCCCTGTGATATAACACTTGTAAAAAATATACAATCAAGCAGCACCCTCTGCTGTTTTTACATGAAACAGTCTGCAAAAAAGAATATGGCCAAACATATTTCTTTTAAGGGACTGAAAAATAATACAGCCTGCAATCCCCTTTCCCAAAGATTACAAGAATGGCATCATGCTTAGTGACTAGTGTTTTCCTATGGATTTCATTATTTTTTTTAATGCAAGTAGTTTAAACCATTTCTTATCCTAGGAAGGAATAAATTTGTCTTGCTGGAAATTACTGGAAAACAAACAATCCAAAATAGCTTGGTTCACTATCAGTCCCTACTTTCAATGCACAAAACAGACCACGGCAATAAAACTCCTCCAGAAAATTGATTAAATGATAAAATTCCATACACGGAAACTATTTGACACCACTGGCACATTCACATTAGTGTGCACAGAACTGTACGTTAATGATCAATTAAACACCGCAGTTTGCCCAAGTTCATTATATTTGTAGCACAGAAATATATATATTATAGCTATAAATTACTCTAACATTTCTACAAGTACAAGTAACAAAAAATACCTTCCAAAGCAGCCATTGCACTTGCCCTCTCTTTCCATGTAGTTCCAAAGACCAATAGATTTGCCATTCAGGTAAGCCTCTCCCATGCACCCCTTAAAATGGGTCACCTTAACAGCAGGTGATTTCTGTAAGACAAGAAATATTTAATATTAATTTTATTCACGAAGAGCTCTGAAAATCATGCAGCCAAATTTTTGCTTGGTGTTTTTCCTTGAATTCATTGTTAGACATAAATCACAATAAAGGAACAACACATTTTAGCACAACTACTAAAAATCTTTAAGTCATAACGTATTAGTTTTGCAACAGGCTAACTATGTCCTTAACCTACTTACATGCCTCATGGCATGAATAACAATGGCAAACTAAAAGAAGCCATGGACAAAGGACACAAAAATTAAGTTCACTGTGTAATGTCTATGTATCATGCATACACACATAGCCTGCCCTGGTTGACACTTAATTGAAAAATTTCCAGGGAATATTAGCATCAGGATACTAGCACATCCTTGTCATATCTTTGCTTTATGTTCAGAGTACCTGGTGTTTCTTCATGAAGTAACCAATTCATGTAATTACTTCTAAGTTAAAAGTTTCTCTCAAACATAATAAAAACATTTTTCAGATTGCCGATCACAGAATTTAACCTTGATTTGCCCTCCGAGTCCTCCAATAAACATTAGAGTTGATTTGTTAACATCCAGTATGCTGGCTGTCCCCGGAGAGGTTGCAGATTTAGACGAAGGCTTCTGATTGGAGTTCATTTCCTCTATGCTGAGTGTACCTGTTTTTCCAAACCTGCCAAGCACAAATACTAACAGTTTGTGGTGGGTTGACCTCGGCTGGATGCCAGGTACCCACTGAGCCGCTCTATCATTCCCTTCCTCAGCAGGATTGGAAGGACAGAAAAGCAGGATGGGGAAAAAAACCTCATGGGCCAAGATAAAGGCAATTAATAAAGCAGAAGAAAAGACTGCACGTGGAAACAAAGGAAAACCAAAAGATTTATTCTCTACTTCCCACCAGCAGGCTATGTCCAGTCATTTCCTGGGAAGCAGAGCTTCAGTAGGCATAGCAGTTTCACAGGAGGGCAAATGTTGTAAATAATCAATGTCCCCACTTCCTCCTCCTTGCTCAGCAATAAATGCAAAGAGAAGACATCATATGGTATGGAATACCCCTTTGGTCTTGCCCGTTCCCAGTTGGTGAAGTGGGAATGTTGAAGAGAGCACCTTGCTGGTGTGCCAGCACTGCTCTGGCTACCAACACACAGCACTGTGAGGGCTGCTGTGAGGAAACTTAACTCCACCTCAGCCAGACCCAATGCTTAGTTTCAGAAATCACCAGATTTAATCAACACTTGCTCCTGGCTTTTCTTTAAGAATGTGAAAAAAATCTTGTCAGAAGATAGTTTGTATCATTTATGCCAAGTTCATTAAGTAGCTGAATATTTATATAATACAGCCATCTTAAAAAAAAACAACCATCCATTTTCCTATCCAACATTTCTGCCATTCTCATTGTAATTACCTGGTTGCATGTATTCTGTGCCATTTGTTGTTGTCAATTTGAAAATCAGGGTATTCCACTCTTGTTGATCCAGAGCCCAAATCCCAGAGAAGAGCTACCTTACCACGTCGCATCTCCACCGCAAGGAAGTCCGTCTGAAAAACATCAGGGCTTATTCTACTACACGGCATTAAATGTGCAGTTTCTGTTCTGTGCATTGAACTTGTAACATTGAGAAAGTCTTTCTGGACTCATGTTCCTATACCCCATGTTATGAGGGTTGACTTATAGCAGGCCCAGTACCCATTTTTACTTTTGAAGAAACAAAAAGGCTCAGCTGATATACGAGTAGGTGAAGATTTTTTAACAGATATATAAAAACATGTAGACACATAGAAATACACACTTCTGACCTACCAGTCTGTGAAAAAGTACTATCACATGACAGCATGTGACAAGGAGCTAATAGCTATGCATTTATTAGGATTACAGGGGGAAGGAAGAGGAAGGCAATGTGACATTGAACCATCATGTTCCTTTTCAAGTGGGTGGATGCATTGTGTTCAATATTCTCCAGCATGTTATATAAGAGTGGAGTGTAACGTTCCAGGACATTAATACACAGCATAGGGAAAAGGATGGGGGAATTTATTGACATGGCCAAGAGGCAACGCTAAGGAATCAGGTGCTTTTATTATCTACCTTTGAGGATCTCTGGAACCATCTAAGGTGAAAAGTGTTTCCGCCCCCAACAAACACATTTCTCTACAAGGGACCTCACTTGGATGCTGAGTTTGAAGTCAAGTAGAAAAACACATATATATGGTCATTTAAAATGTCTGACTACCAACACCTTCAGTAAATGTATGCCAGACACTTACCTTTCCATTGCTGCCAAGGTAGAAAAGGAGGTTATCTGGTTCAGCCGTTTTCACATTGAGTGTTAAACTGTTGTAATTTGTAGATGAAATTTGGGGTTGGTAGGCACGAATGCAGTCTCTGTCTGCTGATACTGCAACTTTGATCTGGGGGAGTAAAGAATGAAATGGAATCTAAACACACTGTGTGTTTCTGGAATATGTACTTAGGTTCTGACCAGCAAATGCAAACCATTTGCTGAGATACTTTTCAGGCAATCTAAGTATTGCTACCTGAGTTAGATCTTAACATCTCCTAAGTATCACTTGACAAAGAGATTCAGAAAGAGAAAAGAGAGAAATCTGACATAATTTACTCATTCAATTAGGAGAATCAAAGCCACTAAATGACGCTATTCAAATACCTCAGAAAATAACAATAAATCTTGGGTCAGAAGACCATATATCAGTAAAAGCCACTGTAATGATATCAGAAAATAAAGACAGAAATTTAAAACCTTTTGGGGGAAAAAATGAAACATAATTTCTAGTCAATGTTGAGAGAAAAACATAAATGCATTTAAAAGGCAGTATTCAATAACTGGTCATTTCAAAGTTTTACAACAGTTTGCATGACAGTACTTCATGCAATAGTCCAGTATACTGATAGGACATTGATTCAAGCTAAACAAAGCCAAATTCCAGAATGCTTGGTGGTGTAATGACAGAAAACTCATTTTAACAACAGAAAAGCCTTAACTTCAGCTTCATTTAATTTGCCTCTAACAACTAAATCCATAAAACATATGTACGTATGCATTACGTGTGTGTATAGACTCATATGGGCACAGATATATAAAGTTTCTCTCCTGTAGTAAAAGTTTACAAAACAACAGAACAAACTTTCAAATTAGAAAAGGGGATTTTACTAATGCTTCTTTTCACTCCACCAGGAACATCTGTGATTTATGACACTTTGGAAAATACTGCTCCCTCTTTTCTGCAGTAAATTCATTAAGCTTCAGTAGACTGTGACAGAGAAGTAATAACCATATAATTAAGGTTTGCAGAAAGAACTGCAGGCCTTTTCTTTTTAAACCAAAACCTCCCTAAACCTTACAATAACATACCTGTAAGTAAAGCCAAAAGGCACACCAAAAATTACTGAGTGCAAAGTCATTTTCATATTCCACTCAGAGTTTACTGAGGTCCATAGTACATTTGATTCACTTTTGATGTCTTGAGGGGAGGGCAGCAGAGACTTAAAAACAGGGATAATATTTGAAGTATTCTGGATGGAGAGCAGCTTCTTGCAAGGAACATCATATGGACATGGCAGGCCAGAGATAGCAAATTTATTGATAGAATCAATACTCTTATTAAAAAAACCTGTAATGATACTTGATCTTATATGGAGGCACCCCACATCAAGCTCTAAAATAAGCTTAGAAATTACCATCTTGTCCTAAAAAGAATAGCAGTTTTATCTCAAAGATAAATGGCTCTTTATGTCAAAGAACCCTGCTAAAAGTGAACGCGAAGCCAGTTAAGTCTGGGGTAATCAAACTTACAGATGCTGCCTGCTTGCGGGCCTGGCTGATGAGCTCTTTAATTTCAGACAGGTTTCTGTTCAGGTTCTCTTCTAGCATTTTCAAAGGTTTCAGCCTATCTAATAAAAGGCTTGCTTGTGCTTCGACTTCTTTAACTTGTTTTTCAGCTGTGACTGCTGCCAAAACATAAAAGAAATCTTGACACAGGTTGAAAGAGTAACGTACTGTCCATTCCTTACATTAGTAAGGAATACTTAAGGGTATCCCATGGGACTGCTAGAGGTGGTCTAAAGAAGCTAGCACATTTTTACTGAATTAGGAAGAAGCTTTCAGTCTAGAGTTATATTTAATACCCATTAAAACTGAATATTAGTACTGCTTCTGCAAGCAGTGACATTTCTAAAAAGCAATGAAGCAGCAAACATACCAGCTTTTGATGAATCAGTTATAAGTTCACTAGTTTTCCTCAATGTGTCATTAACTCGGGACAATGTAGAAGTAGTATTCAGCAGTTTTTGACTGATATCCCCAAAATGGCTTAAACCCACCACAGCACTGGTGTTTGCAGACTCCGCCAGCTCTTTCACCTCAAGCATGTATTTCCTTGTATCTGAAACACAAGTCCCAGGTTAAAAAAATTCACAGCTATCATACATACTGGGGAGTAACAAATGCCTGGCTTCATAAAAACAGCTATACACACAGTCAAAACACTAAAAATGCTCTCAGTTACATTCCTTTTATAATAAAAGTTATATTCTTGTTTGCATACTTCTGTCTCGAGGTCACAAGACCTACTGTGATCTAACTTTGCCTAACAGTTGAACGCATCACAGCTTGCAGAGTAGGAAGTTCACTCTTCTTGAAACTTGAGTGCCGGCAGGCTGGTGCAATTCTTCTTGCCCAGATATTAAGTTGGGATATGGCCACAGCTACAGTCCTGAACAAAATGCATGTAAAATGTTCCCAAGATGATGATACAGCTATGGATATAGCTATAGAAGTAGTCTGTATGTCTATGTGTGGTTTATACATGTACACAGAGGTACATATTAATAATATATTACATGCATATATAAATAATAGAATTTGCAGCAGTTTAATTAAGGTTCATCATTTGAGATTATCACTTCTTGATCACAAGATTTGATTAATCCAAGTTTTCAATTCTAACAAAAATATTTTAATTTTAAGACCAGCTCTGATTACAGCATAGACACAGAACAGAGTGATTAGGAACTTAGTTCTGCCTATCCCAACAGGAAGATTATACAAATACAGACTCATTGCATTTCAGTTCCCTTGAATGAGTGCTGGCACACAGAGTCACTAATTCGAGACACGTTTTGAATCTTACAGAGAGCTGGTGAGGCAGAAGGTCTATTACACCCTTTGCTTTGGGCCACAATCACATAGTGAGTGCACCACTCCCAATCCCAGCCTGCCCCTTACAACCCCTGCGCATGCAACAGTGGGAGGATGCTGCTGCTGGGACAAGAGGCCTGGATTTAGCTCTGCAGGGAACCTTCACAATCCATACCCTATACAGAGGGCAAAACCACAATGAAACTCTGCCCAGATTACAAAAGAAAAAAATAAAGTAGATAGCTTCTAGATATATAACAAGAAAACTGAAACCAAACAGTATTAAGCTGCAAATTGAGGACTGTCCTATGATTTTAATAATAACTTCATTTTCACCATGTAGCTTTATGTCACATAGCATCCTGCAATAAATACCCAGTGTAACTTCATCATTAATATTGCCCTTTGGTGTGAGTTAAGAGCCCAAGTTGTAAAATTGGTATTTTAAAGTCTTAGCCTTGGCGTTCTAATCTGGAAATACAGTACAACACAATAAACCAGGCAAGAAGCCTTTGTGAGTATTTCTCTAGTTTAAAAAATAAACATTATTAAGGTTGGCAAAGTATTTCAGACCCTCTTATTCATAACTTCAAAGACATTAATTTTCTCTATTATTTTTCATGAGCAGTAGGTCTTGTCTTCATGTAAAACAATTCTTTTTTTGTTGTTGTTTAAGAAAAGGGAATTATTATGTTTTGGAAAAGCAAAGCAAGAAAATATTTATCTGTTAAATGAAGTCAGCATTTACAACAACAAAACATTTAAGTGTAGCTAAGATTGATGGTACAGTATAAACAATTTTGAACCAAGCTATCAGAAGAAAGCAAAAACTCATATATAAATTTTTCTCCACATCGGATTAAATATTCTAGGTCTTCACTCTTCATCAGTGTAACTATATTACTTTCAGAGCCCCTCCTGATGTACAGTGGTGTGAAAAGAGAATAAGACTCCAGTCTTCCTATGATAACCCAGTTACGTCTCATGGGTGAAAAAAAAAGGAGAATATTCCTCATAAGGTGGGACGCTAAATGAGTCTCTGGGATAGTTTATCAATAGATCTCAGTGCTCAAACAATTAACAAGATTTTATTACAATTGTACTAGACAGTTCTGTAGGAATGAAAACATCAATATAAATATCACTTACCCTTAGGCAATGCTCTTAGTATCAACAGGGAATCATTAAGCTGGTTGACAATTTTATTAGTACTTTTCTGAATCTTTTCTACCTTTTTGTTCAACCCATTCAATCCAGACAAAAGGCCTGTTGGAAGAAGTAACTGTGAATTTTCTATGTATAAACAAATGCCATACAACCCACACAAACCCTATGTATAGGGATAACAAGCATTCACTCATTTAATCAATGGAGCATTCTACAAACAAGAATGCGAAATGAACGCGGTATGCACAGATAAGCTCCTGTGGGTCGTTATCTGCTCTAGTCAAAGTTATCCTTTTTGGCCAATTCCATCAGACTGAATTGTTAGAAATATAGTCAGTCAATATGAATTAAAATGATTAAATGACTCTGAACCCTTCACTTTTTGTGATATCTGACAGGAGACTTTCAAAGAAGTGGTTTTATTTGTGATCCGTTTGCAGAATCCTCTTACTGAAAATAAAAATATGTAGAACAGAAGGAACAAAAAAGGGTATACTTTTCAGCTGAATTAGACAAAATGTATAGGCATTTGTAACGCTACTCGTTTTAAAAGAAAAGACCATTTTACATTTACAAATTATCTCTGTCAACCATTCCAGTTTTGTCAAATTTCTTCCAAAGTTTCCCTTAGGACCATTCTCTGCTCCTATACAGAGTCTGTGTTCAAAATGTGGAGGGGCTTTTTTATTTATTTCCATGGTGCAGACCCCAATTCTTTGCTGCTATCTTTGGATTAAAAAGTAAACAAAAGTATTTGGGAATTTAGAGACACACTGAGCTAACAGGCACTTTGTGCAGACAAAAAAAGTTCTGCTTGTTTCTATATTTCAGCAAAATTGGATTAGTCTATGTCTTTGAGAATAATGTTTGTTCATGTGTTTCACAATCCCTGAAGATTTAACTCATAACATTTGGAAAAACAGATGTGTAAAGAAACCATTGCTTAAAGGTAAATGAGGTATAGTGTATGCTGATATTTTACATGGTTACAGAGAAAAATATAGTTTCTTTAAGTAAAATACATGGCTCCGTAATACATTAGTCTTAATTGTATAAAAATATGTATAGTCACATGCAGTGTTTTAGTAGATGTTCATTTAAAACCCCCAAAGCACACCAAAACATTAAAAACAAACCACAAAACAGGATATAGCAAAAGAAATATAAGCAGAAATCATAGAATCATAGAATAACAGAAACATTGTGGTTGGAAATAACCTTTAAGACCATCAAGCCCAACCATTAATATCAAGTTCAACTGTTAAAATGTGAACTCTAAAAGACTGACCATCACTTTTTTTACTCAGATTTTTAGCTTCATTCTGAAACCTGGAGCTCAGAAGTAGAGTTTCTTTTCCAAGAAGACTGAGAGACTCCTCTGGCTGAAAAACACAGACAGTTGCTACATAAGAAAAACAAATTCAACTGAAAATATTTAAGTAGATGCAGATGTCTACTTCAACTTACTGAACATTCTTGTTATTTGTGAGATGTTCTCTTTGGTACCTTATTGAGCATCAATTAAAAAAAAGTTATAGCCATTTTTCCAAGAATGTGACATTGGATCCCTGCAAGTTAATAAGACTGAAACATAAGGTACCAAATTCTAGTTTGAACATTGTTACTGATTCAGTGTTGCTTTTTTGAACTGCAATAATTCTAGCTTCAGGCCAAAGTCAAAACTCCCAGCACTGAGCACTTTTAAGTGAGATCTCAAAACCCCAGTCTTTAAAGCACTCTTTTAATGCATTTCTCCAAACAGAAAATCTGGAAGATTACCTTGAAGAACTCACACTGAACAAATAAGAGATTGTGCTATAAAATAACATACAAGCAAACAATTTCAATCACTAGCACACAAACACAGTGGCACGTATTTGTTTCTTCAAACATAACATGCATGACACTTGTAAACCACAGTCCACTCCTTCCTTGCATTTACAATCATGAAAAACAGAGAGAAATAAAGAGGGAAATAGAATAATATGAAAAAATTAGGCCAGAGTAGTAACTGGTCAGGTCTTTTTAATCTACTGTTTCAATAACAGCCTGATGTTTCAATAGCAACCTGCAAGGCAGAGGGACAGCTGATGTAACACAAATATACAGTTGGTTATGAAGTGTCCACAACTGGGCAAAATAGTTGTGGTTGGGAATATCTAGATAGAAATGGAAGAGGGAAAGGTCAAATATGCACATGGTTGAATAATTCCAGAAGTGGAAAGGATCATAGTTTTAAGAACTTAAGTTCTACAGGAATGTATGTCAGATGACCGATACGAACACTCATAGAATCAAACCCATTCCAGCTAACCATACAGTAAACATTAAAAAAAACCCAAACAAAACCCAGTAACTAGTACACTGGCAGAGAGAAAAGCAGGATGAACAGAACATGAACTCTAGTGCCATTGTTGCTTCAGATAACAGCTTCAGGATACAGTTTATACTAGTTAGTAGGATAGGCTACCTCCATCAAGAAGCCTCAAATTTCAGCAAGTGCAAAAAAAAATCAGAACAAATATTACAAAATTAGAAAGCGAAAGACATTAATTAAAATACTAATATCGATACTCACTAAATCCAAGGGGCCATTCACAACTCTAGATGCATCATCTGCCAAACTCTCTGTTCTTTCAATGACACTTTGAACAGTGGAGTGGGTGTAGACAGCAGCAGTTGTGTCCAGAGTCACATTTCTTACTTTAGAAAGACCACTAGATAGAGATTTAAGAAGTAATTCTCTTTTCATAAAAGTCTATTAACCAAGCACCAATTCCATGTCTTCAGTTACATGCACACCTTTCTAGAATACCCTGAAAAAATGAGCTCCACATGTCCTATGTTGTATAAGTTCACAGAATCACAAAATCATTAAGGCTGGAAAAGACCTCCAGGAGTTATCTTGTCCAACTGTCCCCCCTACCACCTATATTACTAACTAAACCATGTCCCCAAGTACCTCATCCAACCTTTCCTTGAACACCCCAAAAGGGACAGCGATTCCACCACCTCCCTGGGCAATCTGTTCCAATGCTGAACCACTCTGAGAAGAAATTTCTCCTAATTTCTAACCTGAACTTCCCCAGCACAACTTGCAGCTATTCCTTCTTCTCTTATCACTACTTACGTGTGAGAAGAGGCTGACCCCCAGCTCACCACAACTTCCTTTCAGGTAGCTGTAGAGAGCAATAAGGTCTCCCCTGAGTTTCCTCTTCTCCAGGCTAAACAGTCCCAGTTCCCTCAGACTCTCCTCATAAGACTTGTGTTCTAGACACTTCTCCACCAGCCTGGTTGCCCTTCTCTGGACATGCTCCAGGGCTTTAATGTCTTTTTTGTAGTAAGGGACCCAAAACTGAACAGGGTATTCAAGGCACCGTCTCACCAGATCTGAGTACAGGGGGATGATCACCTCCCTAGTCCTGCTGGCTACGCTATTCTTGATGATGGCCAGGATGCTTGTTCATTGTTTAAAGCCAAAAAAAAAAATCAGTTCCAAGAAGGTTTTCATTTTATTCCTTTTTGTTTATGATCAGTTTTCAATTTATAAAGCCACTTAAGTGGCTGCATGAAGAACAATTTACATCACTTAGACCAGGGACAGGTTACAAGCTGGAGATCATAAGCAAAGTAGAGAAATAATTTCCTCCTAGTTTCTGTATAAGTACCTGAAAGCTACTCTGTATTAAATTTTGCTTTATTGAATTTACCTGGCTGCAGTGAAGTCAGCATATCTCAGAGCAAAATTTTCTATTCTCAAACTTAATACATGTAAATTTTCTAATCCGGTATGATTTAACACAGATCTGCTGACTTTAAAAGACAAACCAGCATGACTTCTAGGAGGATCCCTGGGACAGAAGATTAATTTCCATTAAATTAACTGGAATGACTTGCCAACTGGCAAATTTTAAGAGAGCATTTGAGCGGATTTTAGGTCATAGCACACTCTTTTCTGCAGGATGCTTTGAAAGCAACAGTAATGGTGGCATAGCAGGGATAGCTTCTTGATGAAAGTGAGAGATATATTGTCAAGTATTTGTTACACAGACCAGAAACTTTTCAAGTCACATCATGATATACTCACTGAGCATTTAATAATTTACTAGCTACTGGGTAAGTCAGCCACATGAAATGCAAGGCTAATTAACCCCCTTGATATCATTTAATAAAGGTACACTGCATTACAAGTAAAAAGCACAAGAAATGGGCACTAAAAATTGATCACAGAATCATAGAGTTGTTTGGGTTGGAAGGGACCTTTCATCTCATCCAATAGCCCCCACTGTGGGCAGGGAACTCCTTTAGTAGATTAAGTTATTACTCATTTATATTAAATCTGACAGACACTACTGGAAATCTCTTCAGAGTTCGTATTTGTTAAGTTCCCTACCTGTCTAGAGCATCTGCAAGTCTTTGGACCTGGGCAGCATGGTCTTCAGCTCTGTATACCAGGTCAAGCACTCCTCTCACAGACATCTGCATCACCAGTTCATCCACGTGGTGTCGCAGTTTGGTGCTCCACAGGACTAACCCATCCTGGTGGACTTCCAGGTTCTGCACGACAAAATGGTTTATTCTTTTTTTCCTGCAATACTGAAATACACCTGATGATGTCAAAGAGGATGTTAAAACTTGGGAACTTACAGATGTAGAGTTCTTTACATCTTGGGCAAGAGCAGCAGCAACATTCACCAGGACCTTCCCTTCTTTAATGAACATGGCTGAGTCTTCTTTGCTTTCCTTTATATTTAGCTTTTTATCCTACAGCATAAATCAAGTGTTTTACAGTAGTCTCTAAAGTCAGCTGGTACAGATGAGTTAACATACTACATTTTTTTGTTTGTTTTCAAGCAGAGGTCTGGCTTCCTTTGAGTTTTTAAAGCACTGCATATATTTACACATTTAAACATGTACAATCTTTAAAGACTATAAAACAGCTATTAAATGCAATTTCATATTTGATATTCCTTATGCAACATCACTGATTGTCCAGTCTTACATTTAACTCTGCCAGGTTGCTAGAGATAAGAGGAAACAAGCGATGGGTCTCATTGATGTTAGCAAGCGCCTTATTCACCAGGTCCTGGGCATCCTGCAGCCTGCTGTTGTGCTTTGATAAGAGCTGGGTTGCATCCTTTTTTAGTTCAGCAAGCTCCTGCTGGGGTTTAAGATAGTCTTTCTGAACCCGGATCAACAAATTTTCTGCAGCTCTGACAAAGAGAGGAATTGGAAAAATAAATAAATTGTAAAGGAGAAACTCAGGTATGGATTTCTTGAGGAGAAATTAGTCATGTGAAATTAATTTAAATACATCTTACAAAAGTCTTTGATATTTTTTCTGTGACAATATACATACAACTTGGTTTAGTTAACCATCTCACTATACAAAGAGACGACTGCCTGGAAGAGAGAGCGGGAATGCAGTCCCTAAACTTTGTGTGTGGTGACTAGAAGGGAAGGAGCTAGTATAAATCACATTTGCTCAGACTTATTTCAGACATCCTCCACAACAAAAGCACTGTGAAACATCCCTCTAGGACTGCCCTGTGTCTTAATTGTAACAATTCATATTTTAAATATCAATTGTGAGGACTGACACTGGAAAGAAGCAAGTAACCCAACAAAAGACATATATGGCTAAGAGTCCTGAAAATTTAAAACTTCAAATAAAAATAGCCTTCCTAAAATTGACATGAAAATGAGCAATCTCTGAGCTGAGCTTTTGAAATCAATAACACACATTATCTAGGAAATATCAAATATACTCAAATTTGTCAGATGTTTATTGCTTCAGCTGTTCTACTTGGGAATATTTGCATCTCCAGTTGAACATTTTCCAATATTGAAGGAATGAACTGAAATTATCTATTCTTTTCTTTCTCTTTTTTTCAACCCATACGCTGCAACTGCTGTAATGATACCTTTCAATAAACGTTTGCCCCTTTTAATCAGATTTCATATCATATAGATCTTTAGTCAAAGCAAAAGAAACCTTAATTCACAATTATACACAGCAAAACACACTTCCATCTTAACACATGTACATTTGCATGTATTTCTTAAAGCTAGTAATTCAGAGGCCTTACACTCAGAAGCCACAGTCACAAGAATGGAAGCATTTTACAGACAGTATGGGCTTTTATTTCAGCTTCGAGTAAGAAGGGTTTATTTAAAATCATTTGGGAACATTCCCTTACATGGCAAATGTGGGGAGACCTCAGTTACGAACACTGCTTAACAATGTCATTACAAGCTTGATCAACTGTGGGCCATGGGGTAACATCTGCTCCCTGAAAAATGCACAGTCAAGCTGCTTATTTAAATCAGTTTTGAATGTACAGCTGCATTGCATGGTAAATTCTGCAAAGCAAACAATCTTTTAAATCTTATGAAGTTTCCTCTTCAGCCTCTAAAAGGACACTTATCAGAGAACTTTCAGAAATTTCAAACCACCTTTTAATTGAAAAAGTTAATTTACAAATGCCTTGTATAACAACTCGAGAGTTGATGTTGAAAGTCAGAACATTCTGTTCCTATGCGCAACAGGACATTGAGACATTTTTGTAAGTGCAAAAAAAGAGCTATTTGAAGTTCCTAAATAAATATAAGAAAAAATGGTACATTTCTAGTCTATTTAACTTCTCTACAATTTAATATTCAGTACAAGGACAAAACACAGGAGTCAGTTAAACAATATCAGATATGCTAGCAGCATAAACATTCTATCCTGCCTAAACCAAAGCACTTAAAGAGGTAAATTTTCAGAAATTTTCCATTCTGGTCTAAATCTTCATCCCTTGAAGCCAACATTAACATTCTTACATTTAGGCTAGGTTAATACTTAGTGTTTCTGAAACTGGAACAAAATTTTTGCTGATTGTTGGAACAGTTGATGTTTGTATTGCCAAGACTGGTAATGAACGCTAACAAATAATGAATACAAAAGCCGTTTTAAAAGAGCCTTTCATTTGAAACAAATCAAGACAATGGAATACAATCCTAAACAGTGGCTCAGAATGCTGAAACAAGGGCCTTGGTTTCATTTGCAAACCATATTCCAGTAACAACAAATCATCATGTCCTTCAGCAGACCTGACATGTCCTGAGCTTGTAATTTACTGAGACAGTCCTACAATGTCTCCTAGCCAAAAGTAACAAGGAGAATAGAAACATAGAATGTGTTAGGTTGGAAAAGACCTTTAAAGGTCATCTAGTCCAACCCCCCTGCAGTAAGTAGGGACAACTCCACTAGATCAGGTTGCTCAGAGCCCCATCAAGCCTGACCCTGAATATCTCCAGGGAGACATGCATTAGGGCCACATTTGAATCAAACTAATGAGTCTTTCCATTTATTGCAATGGTATTTTGTATCACCTACAAATGAAGAGGCTTTGGCTACAGGAGTATCACATGGGATGCCCAAATATCTTCAAATAATGTCACCCCAGAGTTCATATAGCTCCACCTGGGCTAGTTATCCATCAGTCTGCCTCTTACTGTGGCACAATGCTTCTCCAGATCTCTCCAAAAAGTAGTATTGCACAGTATAGACATGCAAATAAAAGTTTTCAGTAAAAGCTTACTTTAGGATACTGGTAGCATTATGATGCTGTAGAACAAAGTTCTTCTTGCGCAAGGCATCCAAAAGGGCAGAAATATCATCCTGCAGACTCTGAGAAGCAGCATTTGACAGCGGAAGATCCAGGCCCAGTGTTTCATTTAGTGACATAGCAACTTCAGCAAGTACTAAGTAGGAGAGTAAACACTTTAGTCATAGCATTAAAACAAAAGTATATATCTGAACCCACTGTGCAAACTGCAGCACTTTCCATGTAAATGGTTCTTCAAAAGTTGTAAAGGAAATACCATTCTAAAACCTGTGAAAGAAGAGGAAATATCTTAAAAGCAGGATACCTTTGATGGTTGTATGTACTGTGTCAATAAATCCAGTCAGTTCTTGACTCTTATTCCTGGCTTCCTGAGTCATTGCATTAAGCTGCCGAGCGTTTTGCAAAAATTTAGATGACTAGAATAAAATCAGAGATAAACTTTGAGAGTTCTCCTAGAACACCCATTAATTCATGGCATTTGTCTATGGTTTTTACACTTTTCCCCCCAACATTGAGAATGCTTTTTGAGAGGAAATTTCTTTTTTTAGACCTAGCTGATTCATAAATCTCTAATGCTTCCATGCTTGCAGATGCCTTAGTTATATTGAAAGTTCCTGTCTCTGATTTCAGTAAAGAACTGTTATCAATTACTTTCATAGTAAGATCATAACTACCAAAGCTACTTCTTTAATGAAGTAAAAATTACATATATTTTTAGCTACGATTAATGTATCTTAAGGAAGTCACTCTTCAGTATACATCACTTTTAGCAATAACACTGTTAAGAGCAAACACCTAGTTAGATTACACATATAGTCAGAAAGTTATAGGTAAACATGGTCAGCAAATCAGATCTAACAGCCGAAGTACTATGGTCTATTTTCTGCCTACATTTTTTCTTGTGTTGAAACTGAATAAAGAATACATATAGGTATCAAAAACTTATGGAGAATATTTAGCTATGATGCAATTTTTAATAAGCTCCACCTATTAAAACCAGTGAGAAGAGAGTAAGATCTCCCTTTCTCCAGTTTTAGGACCTTAAAAAATCACTGTCAAAAAAAGCTGCTGAATTTAAACAGAAACCATGGAAATCTCCTGTACAATATCATAAGATACTGTCGTTAGCAGAATTCCACAGACCAATCAACTTCCCTCAGAAAGACTACAGAATAGACTCAATTCTGTCATTGAACTTTATGGATTTAAAATAAATGCCAGACAGGGGGGTAGAAAATTTTTATCACACTATGAAATCTCAAAAAAAGCCAGCACCTACCTCTTCATGCAACTGATTGATCCCTCCTGACAAACTCAAGAGATTTTCTTTTGCTGTAGCTAATGAGTAAGTTGGATCTTCTCTAGGAACCATAGACTCCTATAAGAAACAAGAAGTAAAAACACACTGTAATTGAAGGACTTTTTTGTGTGTCCAGAAAAGTTCTGAGAAGAAAATAACTATGCACACTAGATTATTTATGTTTTAAGTGACTGATCTGCAAGGCACATAAGATGACAGAGTAATTACATATACAAAAAAAGTGTCTTTTCTTTAAATAAGGAAACAAGGATCCAGCCATGTTGCACTTTCAATCAAGTAATAAGACAACAGCATAATTTCTGCTTTTCTGACTCTCCATTTCACCCACCTGAGCTGCCCAAATAAGCTACTTTGAAAAGCTCTAATGTCCATCAAAACTAAATTCTTCTATCCAGTACCACAGCTGCTACTGTATCAGCAGCTGGTCTTGTCAAAACAGCTATATCTAGGGTATATCTGTGAGGATGATCTTGCAGACCTCTATGTTTCCATGTCAAATTCCAGTGGATGGCACTTAAGAGTTCAGGATTTTGGCCTTCCAGGCATGATAAGTTAACACAAGGAGCCCTGGAGATCCTCTCACCAGTGAGGGGATAATAGGTTGCATTTTGTTTCAAGGTTATCTCAAAACTGCTTTATATGACAATAAATAAGCCATCGTACCCAAGTGTATCATATTTGATACAGTCAATGCCTGCAGCAGAATACCACTTCTCTAAAGATGCAAAGAAACTTAAGGCATCTCTTACAGAAAGCAAGTCTGAAGATGTTATTTTTAGATTTCAGATGTTTCAAAGCCAGTCATTGTAAATACCATAGTAAGTATCATTCTGTCCAACTTTTTAACATAGTAATACACAGGGATATCCAAGAGCCTTTTGTCAAATGGAAACTTCTAAGTCTTTTCCTCAGGATGAGGAAAGAACAAGGGAAAAAAAGAAGCTGGAGCTCTTGAGGCTCCTATGATAAAGCACAGCAAGGTTTCATTAAAAGTTCAGTTCAAAATCCCAGAATGGGACAGTAAGTGTTCCTAGGTCTATCAAGAAGATTAAAGGAGGAGGCTTAAACTAACCAAAAAAACCAAAACCAAAACAACCCAGAATTACTGAAGTTCTCAGGTAGACTGGAGATGCAGAAGCAGTGGGGAGTAGGCAATCCAATTTGATAACTTTCTCATTACTGAAAGACCCACTCCTAATACGTAGAAAATGAGAAATACTAGAGGTCTTGAGATTCCAGCATGAGGCAAAGATGCAATACAGTGCAAGGGACAGCCCTTCAGAGAAGATCTGTAATTCACATAAACTTGGGGATTTTCTGGCTTCCAGCTACAGTTACTTTAGTACAAGGCAAAAGGGGAGGTAATCTTTAAGTGGCAAGAAAGAGGGGAACCTGCTTCCAGAGAAAAATTACAAGACTACTGGGTTACCCTCAATATTAAGTTGAATAAAGAACATTGTGGCCTTACAGAAACAGAACTGCTATCACAGTCACAAGCAGTTTTACATCACTTTTAACATCCCACTTTTAAGAGTGGCAGCTGTCTTTGATTTGATTTTAATATAAAAAATGGACACATGAAAGGAGAAAGTTGAACTGCTTTTGTTTTTAGCTTTGTTTTATAATTAAAGCACTAAACAAAAGCTACATATTGACTAATGTTTATAGTCCCAGAAGATTATTCTCCTATACAAACACAAAACAATTAGAGAAAGCAAGTCAATTGTATCCTTAAAGTATTGCAATAATTCCGTATGTTTATGCCTTATGACATAAAGGGAAGCATTACTGAAGCTTTATAACTAAAATGTTACCAACTAAAGGATAAAACTATCTCTGCTGAAGCATAAACATGTAATTTAATCAAGTTTGCCTTCAGATATTGTAATTATTAACATTTTGAAGTACATTGATTGGAATCCAGTCTGCCTTGAATAGGAGATATTTTTATTCAAATCCTTAATTTGTCAAATCCAGCAGCACAGGACAGCTCACATTATTTTGATTTTATTGTGATATGTTGGAATACAAAGATATCTTGATTTCTGTCTTGGAGCTTGTCTTGCTTGGCTTACTGCTGAGCAGACCCTTATCAGTGAAGTAGTTCTGCTTATCTCTGCCTTTGCGCAGAGACCACACGAACTTAATCCTGAGCAACAATAAATGACCAAAAAATGGTCCACAAAATGTGGTGTTTCACATTTTAAGGGGGAGAGGAGCTGGAAGGAAACTTTGCCATAAGCAGCCTGAAAGTTTCCAACACTGAAACATTCTACCTGGCTTTTCTGTCCTGACATGGAGGACTTTGCACTTGGACTGCTATGCAACAAAAAGGAAAGAAAATTGCCTCATCCCAGGCACCCTGGTTAGTGGAGAAGCAGCTTGCCAGATACATTATTCCCAAGGACTCTAGGGGAAGAATCTCAAGCTCTATACCTTGGCAGAGAGGAGGAGGGAAACAAAAAAGGGAACAAAAAAGGGAAAAACACCTGGCCTGATGTTTTTCTTCCACTGCTGAAAATCATTCCCTTGCTTTCAGTAGTCTGGACAGTCTTAGGGATGAACATAACCCGAGTGAAGCGTGTACATATAGCACATACAATAATCAAAGTACTGAGAGAAAAATATATTCATCCATTTCTTTAAATGCTAGTGTAACAGATCAAAAAGCAATACAGGTGGGTAAATAACTTAAGGAATACTTCTATACCAAATGAAATGGTCTCAATGTGGTATTGCTTACACGAACACACGTTCAGCTATAAACTTCAGGAGTGCTTCTGTTCAATTACTGGCACGTATGAGCAGCTGCAAATTTTGCTTTAGAGGTGTGAATAAGTATTTTTACTATTTGTGCATTCATTTTACCTTCAGATATTTTGTTACATTCTCCAATTCTGACAATATCCCATAGGGCACACGGGCAACACCAGTGAGGTTCACTGAAAGTATGGCCTTGTTGAGGTTATCCAAACTGTTTAACAAAACTCCAGTGCAGTTGTCATCACAAGCTGAATAAACCATTTTAGAGGAGAAAGCAATATTAGTATTAAAAAGAAGCCACCAAATACCGAAATTTATTTTCATTTACACAGTATGTGCCTTCACCTTTTAAGTTAAGAGTGACTAAGTATAGTCATTTTGAGTAAAGAGATTTGCAGTATTGCCCTCCCATTCCTGCCCCAAGAGAGGAACCATTCCAAACACACTCCCCCTTAGGGTAGCACACACTCAAGCCTTACTGCTCCTGCTGGCTATCGAGCTGATTGCTGTCTTATAAATTTATTGAGCCTATTTAGCTATATTACTATAAATCCAGGATGATGCCACTGACACTCATCCAAGCAGGTTAAGAAGAC
Source organism: Zapornia atra (assembly GCA_013400835.1). Classification (NCBI taxonomy): domain Eukaryota; kingdom Metazoa; phylum Chordata; class Aves; order Gruiformes; family Rallidae; genus Zapornia; species Zapornia atra. The sequence continues at coordinate 57,375 of VZTU01032726.1, read as the reverse complement.
AGAAAGCTCAAGCTTACAGTGGTGCTATTCCATTTATTCCTTGGCTTTGGGTTTGTTTTTTTATAAACTCACAAAAAGCAAAATCAGAGTTCTAAATCCTAATTAATTGTAAGGGCAGATTACTGTACTTGTGCTTACTCTGTCTTTCTACTATCCACCCTCTCATAAGGAATTGCACAACTAACTATTGGTGGAAATGCCAACTGATCTAGGATAATTCCAAAAGTAGTATTACAGCAACCTCACATCTGAGAGGTCAATAACATAGGAATTCAACATTTTCAAATGGAAATATACTATAGATGTATGCATAGATATCACTGGAATTGACCAAAACCCACTAGAAAAGCAAACAATTTAAAAGCAACCTACAGACACATTCGTCTTCCACAAGAAGATGCCTCGGTTCACACTCCTCACAGAGCTGTCCTGTCACTCCTTGCTTACAGAGGCACCGACCAGTTGCACGGTCACAATTAACATGAACAGAGCCACTTGGGTTGCACTGACACGGGTGGCAGCTGCCACCAGGGAGCTGAGGGTCACCATAATAGCCAAGGGAGCACCTACACAGAGAAGAATGGGGCACTGAATGCCAGTAGATACTCATCATGTAATTAGATGCTATGTTTACCTTTGAGAATCACTGACAGGTTTTTAATTAGCGACTTCCTAATCACTCAAATCCTTGAGCACTCATATTTATTTACAAACACTGAATAATCTATTTGGAGCATAAATACAGCTTGTATTAATCAATTAATCCTGGGGAGGTGGGAATAAAGGGGGACATCAGATGTAACTCACCTTTCACAGTACTGTCCTTCATATCCTGGGAGACAAGCATCACAGTGGTAGTCCTGAACACCTTTCAGGACACAAGTAGGACTAAAACTGGAGGAAGGATAAACAAACACCTGCTAGCACGTAAATGGAAGACCATAAAAAGACAGAGAACACTTTCAGCCACAGGATAAATACTGTAAGCACCAGCCTCTGCTCAATCTTATGCAGTGCTCTAGAATCTGTGTTTTAAATTACTTCTTAAAAAGTTTGCTTTCCCAATGCAACTCCATAACTGTATAACATGGTAAAGCACCTTACATCCTGCCTTTTAGAAGACAAGACAGTGAAAAACAGATCTCGCATGATATGGTTATAGTATGTAATTAACTGACACTTGCAGGAGGACAGAGTTGCTATACTCTTATTCTGATTCAGCTATGCAAAAACAAACAACAAATATGCTTTTCAAGCTTCTGGAGAAAAATCAGACTGCACAGCATTTTGATTTTCAAAATATAAAGCAAACCATTCCTCTACCAACCAAACAAATGTATAAATTTCAAACAAAAGAGTACTTAGTGTCCCCCCTAGGATTGATCTAATGAGAAGTTCCTGCATTGACTGGAGATAGCCTAAAACTTTGTAACTACAGAAAAGTGTTGTTTTTCAAATTAAGAGGAACCCACATTTGAAATTAAATCATATCAGAGTAGCTTAATCCGTTATCTATAAAACATTTTATGTGGTTGGTCTACTTAGAGAAAACATTGTCTTATCTATGAGTTAATCTTTTTAATTTTAAAGCCTCAGTTAGCACTAGCTGTGAACAACTGTGAATGCAAGCACCATTTAGTAAAATATATAGCTTTCAAACGCCTAAAAATTAAGGACATGTCGTGATAACTACTGTGGTCATAATGGGGGGGAAGGGGGCAGGTAGGAGCAAGAGGTGAGATGTAACAGCACAAGAAATCCAGAATGCTAAGGTGGACATTGGATTTAAGTTCCGGTTACCTAACTGGGTTGGCTCTGGGACAGGCACAGAGAGAGCAGTCATTGACAGATCCAATTACTTTCCCATAGTAGCCTGGGGCACAAGTGCTGCAGTAATCACCAACTGTGTTATCTCTGCAGTTCTGATACACAAAAAAGGAATTCAGACAGTTTAAAGCAACAACAAACAACAACAGGAACTTTATCTTTCTGCCAATCAGCAAGCCTGTACAGTTTCCAACAATCATCTCTCAATGTTGCTACCCATTGGTCAGCATTCTCTGAGTGGAGGAATCTTTTATGCAAAAATAAGCAGAATGCCAGCATATTTTATCTTATGTGAATGCCCCCTCAGGCATGCTGACCTAATTTCTGTTCTAAATTTCCATTAAGATTTATATATTTCTCCTATTAATCTAATTCAGGTCAGGAAATCACGGTACAAAGCAAAAAACCCTCAAAAAAAAAAGGCAACTGATGGAAAAATTAAACAGGATATCTGGATGAAAAATTAAAGTTTTAATATTTCAGCAAATGCATCTGAAAGTTATAAACCAGGGACTATCCAGAATTAGGATTCTCAGACACTATATTTAATTTGTCAACAGTACTGATCAACAGCCAGTGCTCTTAATACTAAATTGGTATTAACATAGTTTGACTAGTCCTCTAAGCCAATAAAATTGTTTCTCCTTTTTTTCTAAATTAATCTTCTTGTGATTGTGTATATTTTAGAGGTTAGTTGAAGACAGTAACCAGTAGCAATGCTGGTCTTCACCTCTTTCACATGCTAGGAGACATCTCTTTTGCCTAGTCAGCTGTAAATGTCTAAATAGTAATGTTAACATGCGGGTGACTTGTCACACCTGCAACAAGAAGCTAAGAGGAATAGCTACTAGTATTCAGTCATGTGAAAGAGCTTGTGTTTTGGCCCTGTAGAAACAAGACCCATAGTTCTTAATCATGTGACACATACTTTAGGACAAAGCTGAAAGCAAAAGTATGAATTTAACAAAAAAGCCAGAAGGACTAAGGAAACTCACTTCAAAAGTTGACTTCAGGAATTAATTCAGCAGAAATTGACTTTGAAATAACCAACTCACCAGTGGAAAAACAAAAAACTGAAAAAAATCTTCAGGAAAGCCCACTGAGCCATACCAGAGAACAGTCTTAATGTGTCTCATTTGGCTAGCTAAAAATTTGCTGTCCACAGGGCTGTCAGCCCACACACAAGAGAAAGGCGATGTGCTGGTCAGGTATGGCCCCTCTGCAATGTTTGGGATAAAACGAAAGAAGCGAGCAAATCAACTTAGCTGAGGCATATCCGTACGCTACTCCAGTCTCTGGGCATTCAAAAAGCCTCAAAGGATTCCCCTTCATGAGACACAAAGAATTTGACCTAGTCTGTGATGTGGTATGGTTTACTGCTTCCTTTGGTTCTGTTCTGTACAGCTACGATGACCCTTGGCCAGACCAAGGACAGAAGCCCAAAAAAAGTCTCACAGAAAAACAGACAAACCAAACTGATACATAAGGTTATTTTTAAAGTAAAACTAAAACTAAAATAATTAATGATTCTTAAGATGTTAAGATTACCTAGTAATTATACATTATCCAAGCAGTACAGCCATATACTTCTCCCAGAAACTCCTTCTATAGGTTACTGCAACTGTATGTTCAGGTGAAACAAATAGGAAAAAAATGTATAAATTGTACATACCAAGCACTTTCCAGTTTCTGGATCACAGGTTTCGCTGTGATTGTTACACTGGCATGGCACACAAGGTGCTGTCAGAGTGTGATGCTCTTTTGCACCAAGTTCTGTATGCTTTCCCCTGTAGTATCCTGGAGCACAGCTCTATTTGTAAAGGGAGTAAAATGTAAAGGAAGAATTAAAAAAATTATAGCTACCCATTGCTGCAAACAATTTAAAAAGCCATGTAAGTGACACTTTTTATTATCTCACTATTTGACACACAAAAAAGATTCTATGATTCAGTACCTGACAGGACAATCCAGCATAGCCAGCAGGGCATGTACATTGCTCTACAAGACGAGCTCTAGCTCTGCCTAGATGCATTTCTTCAAACTTCACTGCAATTTCCATTGAGATATTTGCAATTCTACAAGATATATATGCAGAAGACAGCATGAACATTGGTTTGCAAAACCTGACGAATCCACCATGCAAGAGTATATAATTCTCCCTCAGAAACACTAGGCAGAAATACATCTATTTTGTCCCACAGAATTTTAGACAGAGCTTAGATAGTTGAGAGCCTTTGAATCAAAAATTATCCTAAAACTGGATGTAGAACCATAGTTCACTGCTGGGAAGATATAAGTTCTTGGGTTTCCATTGGACACGTCTCTGCTTCTCTTGTTAATTTACATACCGGAAGATGTAATGATAATGTCCCATCACTTCCTTCTCATTAGTAACTTAGTTCTGGTCAAAATGGTTAGAATCCTGAGATGGGAACATTTATTACCACTGCCCAGAGCACAGAAAGCTACAGGTGATACCTAGATTGGCACAAACCAAATCACTTAAGAGACTGTGGGTTTCAATAGGAAAAATAAATAAATAATACCCATAGAAATATAATGGGGAAAAATAATTTAGAAAAAGCATCTACATCTAACTACATCACCCTTCCTGCAGAACACTTCCTCAGCCCATATGGCTCTGTACTTCTTTATGGGCTTTTCTATCAAAGTGAGCAGCAGAGACATTTTGTGTTTCACAGAAAGAATTAAGGAGCAATTCTGCCACCATTAAAGGTCATAAATGTTTTCCTATCAGGGGAAAAACAGAAATCATAAATAGGAAGTTTCTCTAATTTGAGTTAAATCTTCACGTTGTGACTGTTTTTTGGCTGAATTACAGTAAATGCAACATAAGTAGTAAATGCAATCAGAGATTGCTTTACCTGCTTTGCTGTAATCCTTGGCCATAAGCTGCCTTGATGAGGATGTATTCAACATTGCTTAGCACAGACATGAAGTCAGAACGCAAGACAGGCGCATCAGACACAGAGTTAAAATATTTCCAAGAATCCTAGAGATTCCAAACAAAACCATGAACATTCAAGGCAATGCTCTGTTCCTCATGTGTTCTTTCAGAAATGCAGTCACAGTGACTATGTCTAAAACTCTAGATCCCAGAAAATCTAAAACCTCACTCCATGTTAAAACAAGACATGTTTATGTAATTTCTCCTCTCTTTCCCTGCACACAACTTCCATGATCAGTTTCTAGAGAAAAGCAGTTCAGGCATGCACATCACAGCTTTTTCTGACTGGATCTGGACAACACAGCGTCAAGAGACCAGGACTTCACAGCACTCATTTTACATGCAGTTAGAAACAGCTGCTTTAACTAGTCCTCCTGCCATTAAGTGAGACTAAGCCTCACCTCAGTCCCAGTAAGCCATGTTCCAGAGACCAACGGAGGACCATCATCATCCTCTCTGAAACTGTCCAGTGAGCATTACCACAACTTACTGCTCCTACTAGGCTATTTA
>VZTU01032726.1:285-52045 GCA_013400835.1 Zapornia atra | reverse complement strand
CATCCTGTGTGACATTCTAGGCTGTGAGAGTAACATGCAGACTGTGAAATTAAGAGACTGCCTGAGTGTGACAATAGCTGTCATTTATCGCTGAAAGCTGAGCCTGTGTTTGAAAAGCTTCCCACATAAACACCTTCAGCACTTCCAAAAGAGGAAACAATGTCATGTGCTGCTAAAGCATATCCCCAGCCATTATTTGCCTAAAATAGATGTATTTTAATTCAAGCACTCTACTTACTTGGCCTAGTTAAAATCAGATATACGTTTTTCAAAGTGTTTTATTAAATATATAGAGCTTTTCTGTAAAAGCTCATAGAAGGGAAAAAAAATTTCCACAACAATGCTTTGGCTTACCTCCTTCATTTCTACTTCCTTGTCAGTTCTTACTCCGTTTCCTGGAGAAGTGATGTCTACATAGATGACTAACTTGCTGGTGTGACCTCCTTTCATTAGAATCTGTGGCTCAAAATTTGATGTTCCAAAGCCATCCAAAGCATAAAAAGCAACAGTATATCTCAGCTTCCCTCCATAGGCCATGAGCTGTTGCAATAAAAAAAATATTACTTTTATTTATTCCAAGGTTAGAGCTAGTCGGTGAAAATGTTTTCACGTTATCGGAAGATTTGAAAACTATCAGGTCTTTGAAAAATTGGTAATAAAACATGAAAATTGACTTGAACTCGGCTGGCTTTGCACCAAGGTTAAATGCATATTTCTAAAAATCCAGTCACTGTTTCTTCTTTGACGTCCTTTCAAGGTGTGCATCAATATTCATTTAATTCCTAAGCAATACAGATTTCCATGATCTATATACTAAATCTAGTGGCAAGGTTGAAAACCCTTCTGGTTTCTAAAGTAATTCATCACTTTCTCTGAAGTCTCTGAAGAGTAGTATGGTAATTAAATATAGGTGTTACCAATGTACAGGGTCAAGAAATCTCATTGGGAAAGAGTAAACATATTGTTTGTGCTTGGTATAACTAACTTGTGTCACTAAATGTTTATAATACTATAACCTACAAAAATAGAACACACAAAAATCTTATAAAGTGACTATTAGACAATAAAGGAGCAACAGTTAGACAATAACGAGGTTGTCTACAAAGCATTCTAATTATTTAATGATCTTACCTGGTCTCCCTGGAACTGCTCTGGTAACCGCCAGTAAAATGTTTCTGTATTTAAGTATTTTCTGACTACAGTAGCATCCAGCAAGACATCAGGAAACTGTGAAAATACTCCTTCCACTGTTCCAGTCAGGTTACTCTGAGTTACTACATGCAGAATGGACTGATCTGGAGTTAAGGTTATCTACAGCAGAGAGATCAAAAGGTTCATTCAACAAAAATATCCTCAGTGTTAACATACCGTTAACATTTTAGCTGCTTTGAGATAGCCAATAGTCCACATAAGAGTAATAAATGCCCAAGACTAAAAAATTGGGAAACGTTTAGTTTTGGTTTTTTGAAGCATAGAGTGAAACATAAAGTTCCAGAAATAAAACTATGAGCTCATAGCATTTGCGTTCTTATTTTTTGTTCTACCATATACCGATGCTTCCACAAGCTACCTCAACCACCTTAAGCACATCAGTGTGGTAACCTAACATGAAGATAACATCAAACTGTGTCTGCATATTTATGTCACAACTTACAGGAATTCTCACATGGTCTTCTAGTTCCGAACAAAATGTGGACATCCCAAAACAGAAGCATGGAGTACAGCCTCGTGGATTGTTTGTAGACAGAGCAAACGTTCCAGGTTTACACTCACTGCATTGTAGACCAAATACGTTTTCCTGGAGGAAATAAGACCACACTCATGTTACTTTGCTAGCAGAAAGATGGTTCTTTTCAGAAGAAAATCTAGTTGCTATGTTAACTGCAGAACAGGAAACCAATTAAACCAATTATTTTATTTGATTGTTTTACTATGCAGTACCTTATTTTCTAATTATTTTCAATTGCTGTTTAAAAATCCACAAAACATTCAAGGTACCCGTGTGTTTGAATTTCTAGCAAAAATTAGCAACTACACATCTTCCTTCAAGACAGAAAAATCTTGGAAACATGTTTTCAAGCATCTGGTTTTGCACTCAATTCCCAAAGTCTAAGTATAATCTGAAGAAAGACGCAGAACTACAGTCAGTATACCCTTACCCAGACTGGAGAGAGAGCTACAAAGAGAGCTTCTACACATTTGTTGCCTGGAAGTAAGATATTTCTATCATTATGTCTTTCAAGAACAGATTCCCATCTTCTTGAAAAAAATCGATACTACTACATTTCTGTATCTGATGTTTCCTTTTTAAATGAGAATGTGTATTTAGACTTAACTATTAGCAATATGCATGAGTTGTTCTTAAGGAAAGAAATGTGAACTCGTAACATAGCCACATTTTTTTTAATGTTGAAATTCTCCATTTTGCTTTAATTTGTTTCTTGTTATCATTTTCAAGAGAGCAGGCTACATCTGAATCAATGTGCTGTTCCTAAACTGAATAAAACAATGTGTGTATGAGCAGACCAAACTTCTTTGCATTTCATTTTTTCCATCTGTATGATGACGATAAGCTTATAATAACTTTTTCACTGGTGTCTTCTAGTATTTAATTAGGTTTTTTAAAATGCCTTCACAGCTAGGATGGAAGAAGCTGTAGAAGTGCTGTCTATTTCTCTCTATGCAGAGAAGGAAATAATTCATTGTCAAAACAGCATGTAGGGAATTTATGTTTTTCAGTTAAGAAGAAAACCACCTTTCATCAGAAATTGCCTACTCAAACTTCAAGATGATATCAATTAACGTGATCTGCATTCAGAAGTGCAACTCTTGCAGCAAAGTATTCCTAGACTCTAGGATGATGGAATTGCTTTCCCTGGTTTGAGGTGGAAACATTTTCTCTGTGTTGCTCACTGCATCAGAATATTTGCATCATTTACAGCTGTTTCTTGTCCAATGTTTTATGTGTACTGAACAGCAACTAAGAAATAATACATGTGCGTTATGAACATTCAAAGTATTTGCAAGGCAAAACGTTACTGTAGAAAAAAGCAAGTGAAGTAAAGAAACAAATAAAAGTTGTACTATTAAAAATGGTTCATACAGCACTGTTGGTATCAGAAGGCATTTACATCATACAGAGAAATATGCTGAGTATCAAGTCATTAGCACCAGTCTCATATTTAACAGGATTTACAAAAATGTTGTTCCAGAAGTCACAGGCAGTGCTTTGTCCTACTCAAAAGGAGGCAGACAGAAATCTAGGAGCAAAAGGAAAAGCAAGACAAATGTTTCCTCATTCATTCACTACCTTACGATACTGATGCATGAAAAAGAGTATTCCATGTACTACAAGGATGATGTGGTTACAGAAATTCACTTAATACAGAATAAATACATAGATCTTGCATTGAGTAAATGTAAACTATTTGAATTAGTCCTGCAGCGAGACCATAGTCATGAAATAGGCAAAATCCTGTTCAAGACTAGAAAGACACTGGTTGTTTTCTTATCAAATGGTAAACTTTACACCAATTCAGCACTAGTTGGCTAGAAATGACTTTTTGTGGTTAGGCATATATTTTGTCTTGATCCTGACTTCTTAACACACATCTACACAGAATTCTATGGATTTTTCTCCTAGAGAACTACAGTACTGTGCCACAGTAATTTTATGACCACAAACTGGAAATAAAATTACCTAGCTACATAAAATAAAACAAAATAAACAAAAGGTAGGAGCAAAATTGTCTAGCATTGTCACAGAAATTTTTGAGAACAAAATGACACCACGTTGGTAATGTTACTATCTCTTCTGCCTACAGCTGTGTGTTGTGCCTGGCCAAAGCAGAGAAGCACCTCTGGCAGTTTTTTAATACAGCTAACCAATAATAATAAGACCTGTGTAGTTCTGCCACAGAAAATCATTGAGATGCTATTTAGATGTACTTGGAAGTGTCTCAAAGGAGGGATACAGATTGCGTTTTGAGTCCTTTCAACCCTACGCCTGACTTTTATATATAATAAATGGCCAGAAAAAGGCAATGTTGTCCCAAAAGTCTCTGAATACTTCAGTACCTTGCAAGTGCAGATGCCTGTTTCTTCTTCACAGCCACAAAGTCCTTCAGTATCATCACACATCTCTGCTTTGGTACCACTCAAATCACAGTCACAGGCAACACAGTCTGGGTAGTCCCTGTAGCCTAATGCACAGCTGGAGCAGTCTTGTCCTCCAAATTCAACTTTGCACTGGCATTGACCCGTCAATACATCACACTGGAGATTGGTTGAACCAGTGTCACTACAGTTGCAAGCCTTAGATGAAAAGAAGAAATGCAGATGTCTAAAACCTATTTTGTTACAACAGAAATAGCACAGTAAATTTAGAATGGCCCTTAAAACTCAATGTTAGCGAAAAGTTATTATATAATAATAAATGGAAGAACACCCACATCAAAATGGGATTGTTTTGTTTGTATTTGAACAAAGAACTGCATTTCCAGTAAACCATGGGTAGCAAAAAGTAAGCGGCTCTGTTGATTCGCAAATCTGGGTTTGGAATCAAAAGACTTGAAGGAACCTGTTCCTGGGAAAAAAAATATACAAAAGACTATTTAAAATACTATGTATTGAATGCAGCAAATAATGTTATATAAACGTTGGATGAAAGAAATCCAGTAATTTTAACACAATGGAAAGAAAAATCTCAATGCTGACATTCTTTTAAGAGTTCAAGAAGCATTAACAGGGTCTACATCTTGCTTAAGCTTCACTTACTATTTCATGAGGAACCAAGAATCTCACTGCATCCAAAGGTGGGGAGCTCAGCATGCACACTGCTCCTTGGCAGAGCCCATCCCTCATTATGTAACTAGTAATACAAACCTGCTACTGCAAATATGCGAAGTGGATGTTCTTAATTTATCATTCTTTTTTGAAGCAGACTGGATCAAATCTTCAGTCTTAATTTCATATGTGTGGTTACTTCACATGTCCTGTTTTGCTTGTGGTTATTTCCAACAGTTCAGGCAAAAAGTACTTACCACCTGATTGTGATCACTTTCCCTGAGTCTTCTGTCCGCACCATTTCTCTTTGAGATGTAAAGCCTTACCTTGTAAAGGACTGTACACAAAGACCCACAACCTCTATTAGTTTCACTGTGTATCCCTTAGCATTTTTCGCAAGTTTGCTGCTCACCAAGAGCACTTATCCTATTAAGCAGTTTTTACTCTCATGGCAAGCACTAGGTTCCACACTGCCTGTTCTAATACACTTCAAGACCAAGCAAGTTGACAACTTTTACTCTCAGACACCATTAGAATTCTACAGCTCTGAATATCACAGCCTACTTCAATAATAGTTTACCTGTACTTCAATCTCTACCTGTATGTGACAAAAACTGAATAAGGACTCTAAGGTACATTTAACTGTGCTGCAAAACATTTGAAAAGACTTGTAAACGAAACATGACTTCAGCTCTGCTCCATCACTGCTCCCAGAAACGGATTCTGAACACCAGGAAACAGCAAGCAGGAGAGTGAGATGAAGTACCCTACTAACGCAGCCTGTGTAGTGAATAAAGATCACTGGGGCTTCTGAAAGCACCTCCTCTATATCATCCATGCAGAGAGCATACAAGAGCTTTTCCAGGGTTTGCCGATAGACATTGCTCCGGATCACAAACCTGCCATAGATGACCATACAGCAGAGGAGAGCCTCTGTTGGAACTGTTACCTGCCAATCACAGTACTGTTTGTTGCATCAAGAAAGTAGTAACTTAAATACCTTAGAGCAATTCAAGTTAATTGCTGTGATGCTGTAGCCAAGAGGAATACTAAACTTAGCAAGAATGAGCAGTCTCATATTTAAACAGGATCATTGGCAAGTGCCTGTGAAATGAACACTTCAAGGGAAACACACAGGGACCAGCACATTGTATTTGCAGAGTGTTAGATGAAATGACAGTAGCTGGTAGCTGACAAAGCAGCACTTGAAAGACTAGCTGCCAAGTAAGTTGCTATAAATCACTAGAATGGTAAACACTGAAGAGGTATTATGGCACCATCATCCTTACTCTAAAAAATTAGAGGGAGAAAACAAAGAAAACAATTTGGCTGATACTTGTATTTGTCAAGTACTCGCTGCACATAATGACAGATCTTGTCAAGTTGATTATATTTGTGGTTTCTCCATTGAAATTACCCATTACATTCATGTAAATTCTGAGGCTCTAAAATCCCATTTATAAAATAAAGATTGGCCCAATGCCATATCTGTCAGAAATTTACTGCACAAACCTAATTACATAAATGTTTGCTACTCCTTGGATCTGCACTGAGTTGCCATTTTACTGCTTAATCAAAAATATTAAGCTGAAATAGCGTGGGTTACCATTTTTCCATTCATGAAAGATTGCCTATTACCTACCATTATACTATTTTTATTTTAAATATTCCAAAGCAGGCAGTGACTTTCTAAAATAAGCTCTATTTCATTGTTTTTACAACTATAGTATCACTCCTTGATCAGCACAAAAACTATGTTCTTCGTTGCCCATTGTTGTTATAAATCTGGTTTAGTATCAGTATTTAAGCAATTAAAATTTAGAATACACACTTAAAATTTTGAATATGGTATCTGCACCCATCCAGAATAGACACTTTGATCAGTTTTTGCAAAGACAGCTTTCTGAAAAGGTTCCTCTATAAACACTTTACAGTCTGATCTTTTTTTAATTTTTTTTAATGTAAGCATATTGTCCCAACACTTTAAGACAGAGAAAAAAGGGTTGAGATTCTCAAAACAAGAGTCCAATTCTGACATTAGTATAAAGCAAATTGCCATGGCTTTTCAGCCAGCCTACCATACCTTGCAGCCAAGTTCGGGAGAGAGTCCCCAGTGATTTTCTTCACAGAGTTCACATTTTGGTCCTCGAGTGTGGGGTGGACAAATGCATTGGCCAGAATCAGCATCACAGTTGTTCTGAGTATGAGCACAGTCACAAGCTGCAGGAGAAATGGGACTGAATTATTAACTTTATCCTTTCTTTATCTATAAAGAAGAAATTCCAAGGCCACTGCTAGTCTTACTTTTCTGAATTATGCAGTATAGTATCCTTGCTGTCTCTAATGACTGATAAAACAAATTACGACCACAGTGGTATGTCACCTTTTTTACTGAAAGTCCATTATACCTTCTTGACACAGCCTGTTTGGTTGTTTAAAAGCAGTGTTGCATTTCCACAGGGGAATCAAAGCCAAACAAAATTGAAGAGAAAGTAAATTTTTTGGGGGGGATGTGGAATCTATCGGAGAACATAAAACTCGTCAGGAGATATGATAATGTTCTCAAGCAGGTGAAAAGATTAATCTCAGGAATTAGTACTTTTCAACAATTGCTTAGTGAATAATAGAGATGTACAACTATTTTTATAATAACTGCTGCAGGAAGTACTTGTCTACTTTAGAAATGCAATACTGTTCTTCCTAAAGAATGGCAGTTCAGAAAAGTGGTTTAAATAATTTTTTTAATAACGTTTACAAAATTGTCGAGACTGAAATGGATAAAGGTACCTAATGGATCTTTCATTCTTAATAAAGACATACTATATGTGTTCCAAAACCTAATCCTACCTCAATCTCACTGCAAATTTCATACCACTGAAATTTGACTTGAGGCATGAAAAAAAGTGTTTGTCAGGTTGGATAAAAGGTAGACATTCCTTTAGCTATACCATGTTGAAAGAGGCATCTTAATATGATAAATTAGGGGTTTTGATGGCATGTTCTCCATTTGGACTAACACCTTCCCCTGTATCATGAGTAAAATTGTACACACCCATGTGGTGATGGGAAAATAGAGACAATGACATCTTATAAAAGTATAAAGTATATTTTTAAAAATTAAATGAAAAAAGGTAAAAATCTGTAAGCTCTCTTACAGATGTGGAAAAAAAATAAGTTCCTATTCTTTCTGAAGGACTGAAGGGTTCTGTCAAAACAGAGACAAGGGAGCTATTGAGAATGTAATACTTCTCTCATGCAACCTTTATGAGTTGTTACTTCACAGTCACCACCTTTTACAAGGAATCACACAATAAGCAAAGAAATGTTTTGTTCCCTAGCTTAATCAAAGTATTAGGAGACCATTCTACAGATTTTTCCTTATAGCCATCAGACCAACTGACCTTTGCCAGAGTTTAACATAAAATATATTGCTGAAAGAAACTCCAGACAAAGGCTGAAAGGATCATAGATTAGAGCTTACGTGTGCAGCCACCATCCTGGAATGCGTGAAAGCCATGAGCACAGCGATCACACTTTTCTCCAGCCACTCCTGGCACACAGTGACACTGCCCCTGATGATTGCAGTCTTCGGAAACTGAGCCAAATTGACTGCAGTTGCAGGGAATGCAGCCAAGCCCAGTAAGCAGACCATAATAACCATTCTGTTGGACAGGAAAGTAAACCTGTTTGAGCTATATTTCATAGATCTTTGAAAACAATAGAATATACATTCTTATTTTTCTTGTTTACTTTCCCTGCTGTCTGACCTGCATGAATACTGGTCAGCACAGTGTGACTGCAGCGAGATGACTCCCTGGCCATATCTCTTCACTGTTCCCAGATAAGTGCAACTATCCATTTGGGTGAAAAGCCAACACTGAAATGCTCTTGTGGTCCTCCAATCTCAGTGAGACTTTAAAACAAAGTCTGAGGTTATTCTAATTTAAAGGCTTGCATGATGTGAGGGTGGGCTGTGCCAATGAGGCACAGATCTCTGTGAACATGAATGACAGACCAGACCAGAGCAGGTCAGTGATGTATGGTACGTGTGGATTCAAAGGCATTCAGCTGGGTTGGCACAAAGGCAGGAACCACGCACAGATTTCCTGCTCTGGTCTCTGAGTCAGCTCTGCACTTAGAAAAGGCTGTAAACTGCTGGTTTTCTATCACCAATGAATATCTTGTTCTTATAACAGGCTTGTCTGTTAACCAAATCCCTCTTCTGTGTGTTCAGCCATGATCCATTTGTTATCACCAACCAGGTTCTTCAGATATTCCCATTCAGACTTCATTTTGCAGAAGCACAGAGTTAAGATCCCTTTCAGGTCTGTTACCAGCGTTCAGTCTGGGTTTTTTTCAGTAAGCCAACATGACTGGACACTGCCAGTCAGCACAGCCCTAGCCTGAACAGCCCTGTTCAGAAGGGTGCTGACTCAACTACACGTTCACATCTAAAAGAGCACGGGCAGACCAATTCACAACTGTGAAAACCTGTGCAGACCAACCTTTGGTTTCTGATCCAGCAACAAGTCCCATTGGCCCTGAATACATTCATTGCTATTCTTTGTATCTATTCTAATCAATATCTATAGATAAACAGGGAGACCAAGGTACAAGAAAATGCAGATACTAGGAACAGACAAATATTTGCTTACCAAGCACTTATCGCATCTTTCTCCGATCACATTTGATTTGCAGAGACAGAAGCCTGTCTCATGATGACAAGTACTTGAAAGGGAACCATTCACATGGCACTCACAGGCTTATGTTTAGACAAAAAGAAACCAAATTAAAAAATTAACATCTATCTATCTGTTTTCTTTATTACACAGAACTCTAAATTTGGTATAAATGTGCATTTCACCTGTTGATGTCCCACAGATGTTAATACACTACAGTAATACCCATACTACACATTTGGGCTAAAAATAGACAAAACCCTCTGTGAACTAGACACATTTCAGAAGTTTGCTTCTTCCAGCCCTATATGTAACATTCAGAAATAGGAAATGTATACAGCAGGTCACTGAAGGGACAGGACTAAGCAAGCCAAAAATTTTCAGGAATATGAAGTATCATAGTCCAGCACAATAAATACATGCCTTCCTCACAGTAGCCCAGTCCCATAGTTTTCAACCTGCACTTGCCAACTCACAACTTGAAGGTTAATTCTCTCAAAGAGTTCTTATCTTCCTACCCATTCTGCCACATGCACGCCAGATTTTATACTCATTACATTTTGAGAGTAACAATAACAGCTTACCATGACAGCTTTTCTCAATCACAGCATCTCCATAATACCCATCAGCACACCTTTCACAGTGGTAACCTGTTGTGTTCCCCAGGCATTTCAGGCATTGCCCTGTGAGGGTATCACAGTGGCCATCTTCTTGTGGGTTTACATTGCCATTGCATTCACAAGGAGCACAGGATTGTCCAGGCACAAGTGGATTTCCATAGTAACCATTACCACACCTGCACCAGAGATTATAAGTTTTATCAGCTGGAACATGGCCAAGTCAAACTCTCTCCACCCAAGGGAGTATTTCCTATTACATTTTTATGTAAAGTGTCTCTGCATTACAAGCAAAGACAAAACGGGAAGGAAAAATTTATTAGGAGTGATCTATAAATGTGGTATGAACAAGGCAGGTAAAGATGATGAAAAGCTGGTGATGACAATGATACAGATACCCAAAGCTAGTGTACATACCTTTCACACTGAGAACCAGTATAGCCTGGAAGACATTTGTCACAGACAACTCCACCTTCTTCACTCAGCTGGCAAGTAGGACTGAAACTATCAACAACATTTATGGCAGTCACTATCAACACACAGAATCACAAGACTTCTGCAAGCATTCAATATCCACCCTTCAAGTCCATGCACCTATCTATATAACCACATAACTGAAATTTTTTCTAGATAAACATTGTTGCTTTAAACATCACAAAATGTCAAAATAAAGTTAAACTTTTCAAAAACTCTTCCTGAGTTTTTGGGTTTGGTTTGTTAGTTTCTTTTAAAGAAAGGAAGATTTTAAAACTTAACAAAAGCTTGTCCCTCTTTCTCGTAAATTTGTCTAATTTCTGTTCTGAGTTGTCTTTTCTACATGCAAAACTGTCCTTCTGTTGTTTTCTGAAACAACATGAAAGATAACGGTGATTTTATTGCCAAGTTCAAGGATAGGCCTAAGTATTACTTTTATTCTTCATGTACAAATTGTACCAGTTCACTCAGCCTGTTTTAGCTTAGTCTATATTTGTCTACCTGGAATAACAATGTTTCTATGATATACACTCAAATGAAGAGGGAGAAAAAATGTTCTCCTCTCTCCTTCAGATTTCATTACTTTCTTCATCTCATTTTCTAATTTTCCAGAAGATACAAAAAAAAAAAACAACCAACCCTCTCATAAGCAACTTACTTGTTTGCAGCAGAACTCAGAGGGCATGCACAGGGCTGGCAGTCCTCAGAAGTTCCTTGAGATGGACTTCCATAGAAACCAGGCAAGCACTGATCACAGAAAGGTCCTGTCGTGTTATGTTGACAAGCCTGAGACACATACAAGAAATCTTTTCATATTTACTCTTGATGGCTTTTCAACCCCTGTGGGATCACCACAGGAGCCTGCGTGCAGTGTAACATTCAAGGAGACAGCCATGAAAAGAGAACTTTGAAAATTAAGGGGGTGGGGGAGAGGTTTGAATTGCATCAACAAATCCTAATTGTTTCTTTCCTACATTTTAGAATATACTTCACACCACGAAACCAGACACATTATACACAACCTTAAACATATTTAGCATATTGCATGTATTTGCAGTAACTTGTACATTACATGCTGATGTTTAGCCATTGTATACCTGTGACCTTTACAATTAAGAAGAGATCTGAGTGCTAAAGCCACTCTTCAGAAGATTGTGTGTACTTTCCACTGATGTCAGTCATGGAAGATGCTCATATATTTAAAAACAGCTATACGCCCAAAACACTGCTTAATTTTGTTCCTTTCAGGAAAGGTTTTATTGTTACCTGCAGCTAGCAAAGTCAAGATTTTTATCAGCCAGTACATGTTGACATTTTAATTTTACTTCCAATTACTCTCCACTTGAAATGATACACTGAAACAAACCTTTTACTGGAGAACACCTTAATGGAGGCCCCTGAACATATTCTGAAGTAAACAATGAAAAGCAAGAAAAAAAACCCTTGATACTATAGCTTGAAGTTTACAAACACTGTAAACTTGTCTCCCACAGCCAAAATGCTCAACTAATTCCTAAATAGATGCTTAAAACACAAATACTTTGAAGGATGACTTACAAAGCAAACACCGTGAATATCACACTCAGTTGCATGCCCATTACATTTGCAGGGTTGACAAATACCTCCAAAGAGTATTCCATCCACACGGTAGTACCCAGGGAAACAGGACTGAAAAGAAACAAGAGGAAAAAAGCAGTAGCATTATGGGTGTTAAAAGTACACATCAAACCATTTTCAAAGAGCCCACTTCCGACCACCCACCGTCTGACTCATTCACATTGTGGTAACTGAATGTTCTTTCAACTCTATTGATGCCACTGCAGCTCTTTTCTGGTGTGGGTTGTTTTTTTTTTTACTTGCACTGGATAAAGGGGATAAGAATTAACTCCATAAAACTTTGATTCAGCCCTTTGTCCCCTGAAGGCACTTAAGCTTTGTGTAGTTGAATATATGAAGTTCTTTGTTATGGGACAATAAAGAACAGATGTTCTACCTCCTCTGCAGAATCATTAACAGTGCTATGGCACAAGGCTTCATATTGAAATTATTTGTCAAAATAATCCTTGCTATTCTGCAGATGGCATTCTGCCTCCCTAATCTTCTATTCACAGATACGAGGCACCACTTTGTGTAACACATTTGACCCTTGAGGGATCTTCAAAGGCTAGCATTCCTCCCAGCTAAGGTTCCTTATTGCCTTCATAAAACTAATGACATAAACCAGAAATAAGCTGTATACAATTCAGATCCAGGAAAATTGCTATTAATAAGGTAAGCTCAAAACAGCTTCACAGAGATTTTACAGCTGCTCCCTTTGGAACACTTTTGGTCTAAATTGTAGCATCACCTTTTAGTGCCACCAAATAGAAGTAAAGAATTAAGTTTAAAATGCCATTCAGTGTATGTGGAAGAAACCATCTACAGCATTGTGTACAGTAGACAGCATTTCACCACAGAACACATACTTTTATGGCAGCCTGCCTTTAAAACCCAGATCCTTTCAGATAGGAGAATTTTGCACACAGAAACCACTGTAAGAAGTTACCTCACAGGATATTCCTGTGTAACCTTGAGGACATTCACAGAATTCCACATCTGGTGCTGAAGAAAGATCTATAACATTTGCATTTGCAGTATCAAGGGTCACAGTGTCCAGCCTAGGATCAAACATGAAAGCATCACATCATTTGTTTGCATAAACTTGATTTTCAACAGGATAGTTTTCTTCTAGGGGAGTAACACTGCTGAGTGCTGCTCCCTGCAGCGACAGCTAAGGAACAGGCACAAATCTTTGCTGTAAAAAGACTATAATCATAGTCTCATCATTGCGTTTGCAATTCTGGGGGTAGATATGCCCTCCTCCTGTTATCATTACTGTTACTACCATTGTCTGTTCTCCTCCGGAGTTGTTTAAACAAAAATTTCCCCCTCTGTCATGGTATTAGAGATTTATCAGTATACTTTTTTCCTGTATCTCCTAGAGAAGAGGTAAAGAGGACCAAGGCAGATACTGCCAGTGCTGACTTGAGACTATGGAATGATTATTAATCCATTCCAGCCCAATTTTCCTGTTAGTCACTCCCTCAGAGATGACCATCAGAAACAACTACACACAGACACTACAAGAAATTACGGACACAATCTTTACTGGCAGGTTTTCAATAGTCAGAGATGGATTAACTTGCCACATACCAAAATCATGCTGTTGAGTTTCAGAGGTATTTCCCTCTAACAAAGCTGCCATTGTAATAAGGTTTTTATCCAGTATTCCTTTAAAGCAGAAAACAATGTTTCTACTATCAGGTATCTTTAAAACAACCAAATGTTCTTTTTGACAAATATATTTGGGGGTATAAAACAACTCAAGAAACGCCAACTTTTTTTTTCTCCTAGAAATTAACATAAAAGTTTAGGAATAGAGGCCCTATGAACAGTGTTTCATATACACAAAAATAATAGAAGTATATAGATTAACTTAAATATTTTCTCTCCCTCACCTGTAAATGGCTTTTTGGGCACTGTTGTAGTTGGCCCTGATCAGAAGATGGCTCACATTTACCAGAACAGTCATCAACCTTTCCCGGTCTATAGCTTTTTTTGTATTGAAGTCTATGAAATTCTCTGATACAAATCTCACTGCATTAGAGTACTCCTCGTATGGCTGTAATGACAAGCCCGCTGCTCTTGTACTCAAAATCTGCCCATTACCCTAAAATGGAAAGACAGAAAAAATCTTCCATGTTTGCATGCAAATTTTATTTAGCAATTACACTTAGTGTCAGATATACACCCAGATAACACAGAAAAGAGGCAATCAAAGTAAAAGGTCTGTATTTTCCACAGCTTCAGAATTATTACAAACCCATTCTATTTTTGTTCAGAGACTTCAGAAATGTTTAATTGTCTTTTGGAAAAAGAATTTAATTAAATTAAATTTCAAAACTCAAACTCCTCTAGAAATTAGAAGCTCTTTTCTCATTTGTTCTATTGACAAGTTTGTTTTACAAAATTATTTTTGGTTTGGAGGTGCCCGGATTCAATCTAGAGCCCTTGTTTCTAGAGCTTTACTTTTTAATGCATATAAATCTGGAAAAGTAAGCAATCAGCAAGAACACTCATCTACTTCATAAATATAAGTCCTTCCAGCTTATTGTGTTTTCTTTATAAATAAAGCTTTACATTTTGTAACAAACACCTCAGTGTTTACACAAAGGTTAAAATTAAAGTTGTATCATGTAATACTAGTATTGCATATGTACAATTGCAGAGAGATGGATTAGAAAAAAAATCAGAGAAATGAGTAGTAACAAAATCGTCATAGTGACTTAAGGGATGTAAAATTGATGAAACTACTACTATAGTAATACTATTTTCATTTCTTAACACTTTCATAGAATCACAATCATGTCTGAATAGTAACAAGCAAAAAAACCCACCTGAATGATGACATCCACACTAGATACTATATCACTGTCTACACTCTCCATTGGGATGTCATAAGATACCGTATACTTCAAGTCTCCACCAAAAGCTGTGAGCTGAAATAGCAAAAACCAAAGTCTTAACACCGCTATAACCTCCAGACAATACAAAGAAGCTACATGGAACAGTACAACATCCAAATTATAGGAGCACCTGGGCTTACAAATACAACTTCCCAGGGAAAATTAACATGTTGTGTGTATCAGTGCAGGAACAAGTGCTGGCTGTGCAGGTGGGAAAGCTAGCTGAAGGCTCTACAGATGATTCAGATAAGTGCTCCCATTCAGGTAAACACCTACAGGACTTTCGACCAGCAGAAGTTTCCATTACTGTCCTACTGTGTTGGAGGTGGTCATATTCCACCTTTTAGACTCCTTAGACCCACAGGTGCTGCTGACTACTTCAAAGAGTAGTAGTACCAATAGTTAGGCCTATATTAAATGGCTAAAATATTGGAATTTGATTTGAGCAATGCCCTGTGCAAAACTACTCCACAATGTTACAATTCTGAGACTTGTGTTCATTTACAGTGCCACCATACTAAGCAACAGGGAGATGGGACCAAAAATAATAAGTGTGGTTGCCAGGTCTCCTCTACTCAGTACTGGTGATGTCACAGCTTGAGTTCAGCGGCTGGTGCTAGGCTTTCTAGTACAAGAGAGACACTGACACCCTGAAAAGGGCCCAGCAGAGGAACACGAAGATGATTAAGAGCCTGGAGAATCTTTCAAACAAGGAAAGACACAGTAGCAGGACCTTGAGATGGTTCGGGGGTATCTGATCAATGTACAAATACCTGAAGGGAGGGTGCAAAGAGGATAGAGCCAAGCTCTTTCCAGCTGTTCCCTGTGACAGGACCAGAGGCAAGAGTCACAAACTAAAACACAAGATGTTCCCTCTGAACAGTGGGGAATACTTTTTTTACTGTGAAGGTGACTGAGCACTGGCATTGGTTGTCCAGGGAGATTGTGAAATCTCTATCCTTGGAGGCACTCAGAGGCTCCCTGAACACGATGCTGGGCAAGTGGCTTTAGGTGGCCCTTCTTCAGCAAGGAGGCTGGGTAAGATGACCTCCAGAGGTCCCTTCCAACCTCAACTATTCTGCAATTATGTTACAAAAAACAGGTAATAACCAGGGCAAAAGTTAAGATTAGCTTGTTGGAAACTAATAAATGCAAAAATGGGAGATGACCAAGAGGAAGGTCAGAGGAATTTAATGGCCCTATCTACTGTATTGGATAAGGTGCAAAGCATTTAAGCTTTGGGATAGGAGCGAAGAATATGACCATGTAAATTAGTAACAGTCAAGAGGAGAAAAAGAAAGGTTGTGTTAAAGATAGGCAGAGAAGGAGATGGGGAGATGAATTAACTGTGAAGAGCAAGAATAGGGTACTGGGAATGTCCGGCAAAGAATCACAGAAAGGTCATCTAGTCCCACTCCCCTGCCAGAGTAGGATCACCTAGAGTAGGTCACACAGCAATGCATCCAGGAGGGCTGCAATGTCTCCAGAGAAGGAGACTCCACAATATCTCTGGGCAGTCGGTTCCACTGTCACCCTCACAGTGAAAAAGTTTCTCCTTATGTTTACATGGAACCTCCTATGCTGCAGCTTGCACCAATTGCCCCTTGGCCTATCACTGGACATCACTGAGAAGAGCCTGGCTCTGTCCTCCTGACACTCACCCTTTACATATTTATAGACATTAATGAGGTCATCCCTCAGTCTCCTCTTCTCCAAGCTAAAGAGACCCAGCTCCCTCAGCCTTCCATCATAAGGAAGATGTTCCATGCCCTTAATGAACTTTGTGGCTCCACGCTGGACTCTCTCAAGTTGTTCCCCGCCCTTCTTGAACTGAACACTATGACTTGAAGAGCAGAGATAGATTGAATAGTCTGGTAGTATTGTGGTTTATGTGTAATTTTTAATTACAGAAACTCTACATCTACATGGTATGATTAAAATTGAGAAACTATGAAGGAGTTTTGACTCTAGGTGAGAACTTACTTTATTTCCTAAATATGGCTCAGGTGCTGACCAGTAATAAGTGTGCTTCAGTACTTTCACAGCTTCAGTGTTGTTAATACTTATTTGACCAAGTCCATCGAATTGGCTTCTCTGAGGTTGCACGCTCCTTGTATTATACAGATCAGTAACAAGCCATCCAGTCATGTCTGATATCTGCAAGACAGAACAGCAAGATTAAGGGAGTCAGGCTTTGTGCCACTGAGAAAGTAGGCACTAAACTTAACCCCTTCCTAGACATTCACTCAAACTGATGGGTCTGTAAGACTTGAATTAACCCAGTCCAACACCTGACACACACAAATATGGCACTTCAAGCTAGGACTATTTCTACCACTCTACCAGACTGGAGCAGAAATAGAAGTGTGACTTTCATCATCCCAATAAAATTAGCATTATACCTCTGTCATTCCCCAAAATAGAATTACAGAACTTCAGGGGCTTTTGACGTCTATTGTCCCTGTTTATAGACAGGGCTGAGATAGAGGAAAGTTAAGTCCAGAGGGAGCAAGATGAGAGAATTTTGTTCTCCTCATTGAAAGAGTTTTATGCAAGCATCTTAGAATTTCAGTCAATTTTGTGTTGACTTCTCTTTTTATTGGCACACAAAAGAGGGGAGTAAAGTGTAACTAGCTCTGCAATGATATGGAAGGAATTTCATGGGAAAATTGTGTCCCCAAAGCCCCCTAACTCAAGAAATGTCAATTCAGAAAGCAATGGTACTTTAACAGCACAATGTCAGAAAAAAATGCATTTTTTCTGGTGCATTATTGCAGCCTCTACCCACTGCTTGTGGTATTACTGCAAGCCAGTGGGGCAGAAGCCTGCACTGGGATGACACACCAACCATCTCAGAGCTGAAGAATAACACTGAAAATCCCTTCCTCTGTGACACATGCCAGGATTTGGGAGTTAACTTGGGTGCGTGTCAAAGAAATATGGCACATTTTGCAACCGCCAGAGGAAAGAATATTAGGTCATGGACATAACATATAAATACCTGACTGATGGGCCATGTTAGGCTGTCACAGACATCAGAGACCCCAAAGCAGAAACATTCTGTGCAGCCCTGAGGATTTCTTTCTTGCAAATTGTAGAATCCTGGTTTACAGAGATCACAGTTTTCACCTTCTACATTTTCCTGTCAATGGCATACAACATTTGTTTCACATCAGCATTATTATGGTAACAAATACAGTGGATTAGGTGGGATTTAGGCATAACAGCATTCAGAAGGCTATAAAGGAAAACAGATTTCAGCACAGCAGGATTACTGAATAAGACTCAGAGCTTAAAATTAAAACTGATTGAAAAAATTCATCAGAATTTGCCAGTTCAAAATCTAAGTGTGCCCTGGCAAGGGCCCTGTTGCAGTGAAATTTCAGCACACAGGCACAGTTTGAAAAGCTTCTGCCAGTCTACTCTCAGTTTGAATTTGTAGATTGCTCTGAAGTTCCCACATTTACATGCAGCATAGCTCACCTTTAAGGCCAGGCTCCTGGAGCTACTACAGTCAGCTTCAAGACAATAGTTCTCAACCATCTATTAGTACCTATACCATGACCCCCACCCACTGCTGCCATCTCTTTCTGGAGGAACACCACATACACTTACATTAGCTGGCAGCCCTTCCTTCTGGCTAAGGTCCAGAAACTCCCACTCCAGAAGCAGAGATGCTCCACTCCTATAGCTCCTATCGCTGGCCTGCTGCCTCCTTACCATGCAAATCAGGTCAGAGCAGAGTGTTACATACCCCTTTCAATGTGGAATTTACAGGGAAAAAAAATCCAGAGCAGTGACCCCCATTTTTTCCCTTGTAAAATTTGTACAGGCAAAACGTATTTATTTATTCAAAAAGTTTAAACAAGCATATCAGTAGAGAAAATATTTGGTAAATGCCCACAAAGCTGTGTAAATAGGAGATCTCTATGGGTATTTCTACACAGTAAGATACAAAATATTTCCCACAGCCAGAGACAAGTTTCTGATCATGTCCTAACTTCATATTAGGGCAAGACCAGGATGCACATCACTCCCCAACTCAACCCTTGGTTTCCACTACGGGAAAACTCCACTACAAAGGCAAAGTGAACTTTAGAGACCACTCCTCAAAATTCCCTGATACATACAGTTAGGACTCCAGAACTGCAGGACATATAGTGAAGCATAACTGTCATGCTACTTCAACGAGGCCTGTATGAGCTCTGCACTGCAATTTGAAATGTGAAGCCTGTGGACCAAATTCTGCTTTTGAATTTTGGTTGCTTCAGCCAAAAGAATCACTCCAGAGTGTAGACTTACATCAGATTGGGTTCCCATGGAGAAAACTTCAGGCTTCCCAGAGAGAAATCCAAGACCTTTGGTGGCAACACTACCAATTGTCTCCTTCTGAACCAGTGTTTGGCATGCCAAATCTACATAAGACCTCTCTAAATAGGTAGGCTCTGTGCTTTTATAAGTACAAACTGTTTATGCAAGCCATATGAAAAATTTGTGATTAGCAGTTCCAGTTCAAACACTGAGGATGATTCCTGTCTGTTTGTTAATGCCCAAACTTTGGAAAAAATCTAAAAGAGCCTGAGATAATGAAATTTTTAAATCTTAGATTTTAACAGAAGTATTTTATACTCTTTTCAGCTTATTTGTCAGTCTTCAGGATGCACCTGGATCACGTTTCATTGTGTCTCTGTAACATTGAGACAGAAATAATTATTTCTTACTGAAGAAGAAAACTCTTACCCAATGACTAGACCCCAAGAGCTGTGCTTTGCAAAAGATAAATATTATGAAATTCAGAAAATACAAAGGAATATCTTGCACTACTGTGTTCACAGAGACTGCAAATGCTTAGAAATCCTGTCTCCATTTGATATTGGGAGCACATAACGTTTCTCATACCTTCCTTTCACCTCTATAAGTGGGCTGCTGGCTGGTGACACTCTCAGTGACCTGGCCTAAAAATTCTGTGTGCCAGGCTCATGCCCATAACAGCAGCCCTGAAAGAGGATAGTTTCTCACCCAGTTTATGACAAAAATTTTCAGCAGTTACCTACATCAGGTGAGTGTTACTCTAGTTCACAATCAGGCAAGATGGACACATCTCCTTTTTCATATTTAAATTGGCCATTGGAGTTATTTCTGATTATTTAGATGTTTGATTTTTTGGATCAGATAAATTACGCAAAAGGACTACGGACTTTCAGAAAAACTGTCAAACAAACCATGGAGTTTTTACATCCTGTTCATTGTCATACTTGGCAAGACATTCATAAACTACTAGCTAACATTTTGTTCTGAAAAAGAAGTGTAACATCTTTAAATATTGACATACAGCTTAGTAATGAAGTTCTGCAGAACCTACAGCTGCAAGTTATTTCAAGGGGTTTGGATATTTAACAGAAAAAAAGAAGTCTTTAAAAATTCTTCTTTTTAGAACTTGTTTATGGTTTATAATCCAGTAATTAAATCATATTTCATACACACATCTAATGTAATCATTCCAATAGCACGCTCCAAATGCGTGCTGTTTCTTCACACAAAGCAGATGTTAAACACACCCCTTCTGTACAAAAAAAAAAAATCACTGAGTTTGAAGGGAAATATCTGCCCATCCCTAAAACCAAACCTAGCTAGGAATACTCTCACTCTCCTTAATTCTTCCTCATGTTCACATGTCCAGTTATTATCTGATTTGAGTGTCATTATTACAGAAAATATGTATCCAGAACATATCAGAACCATTCAACATAAATTACCATACCTTTCAGTACCAAGAATTATTAGTAATTTTAAGTTCTATGCTGTCAGGTGTAGTCACACCAGGTTACTTACTATAAAAGAATTGATTTCTCCTATTAATGTAGTAATTTCCCTTATTAAAAACGAGTTTGAAAATCGATCTACACATTCAATTTTAAGTAAGAACAGTTCAATACTCACTTTGCAAAGACAAGGTTCAGTGCATGGATCTTCATTAATGCTACCAATAAGACTGCAGTTACAACGCAGGCAGTTTGGATAGCCCCGATACCCAAATGCACACCGATCACATTTTTCTCCTGTGTAACCTTCTCTGCATTGACACTGACCTGGCCAAGTCCCTTGAAAAGCAAAAATAAACGAATAAATAAAAGCAAGTTGGATTCAGGCTGTCTCCAAGCATGCAAGTAATTTTAGCATTCCTTTTTTTATTGCACTTCATGTTTTATTCCACACAGATACTTGGCATAATGTCAGTCTCACCATCTATTTTTCGTGTTTAGAGTACCAGATGCACAGAAAACGCAGCAAAATGAATTCTGTGACAGCTGGAACAGCATTCATAAACAAGTGCTAAATCTCAATCCTTCATATTGTTTTATGCAGTCAGAGCCTGCCATCCCCACACAAGAACACCTGACTTACCTTAAAATCCTAGAAGTGTGTTATACCTCACCTCTGCTTCCTAAATATTCACCGTTGTTTTGAAGCAACACTAAACTAGTAGCCATTCACAAGAGGATGGTGTTCCCTCAAAAATCAACAGCCAGAACCGTAGCCAGATTTGTAGTTTAGAGAAAAGGTGCTTCCCACTCCCTTACCACGCTGTGAGTCAGAATGGTGCTGATCTTTAACACAGTCAGAACTCAGAGAGCCAAACGGGTCACAGCTGCAGGGATAGCAGGGGTGATCCTCATAGGGAGAAACCTACAAAACAACAAAACATTCTCTGTCACATGTTCAAATTATTAACTGTAAACGTAAAGTTACATCTGTTTCTTGTCTGGGTTCACCAGAACTAATACAAATGAAGACTGGAAAACTAATAGTCTGTAATAGATCAAGGAAATAGTTTGCTTTCAGCAAAGAGAAGATCAGGTGGTTGCAGCCATAAAAAAATTCAAATGTGGGAACAGAATTTGGTCTTCAACAGTAGAGACAAAGGTACAGTAGCTGTTAATGATTGGAAGCTGAAGCCCAATACATTCAGCCTAAATAGTTTTGGGGTTTTTTGTAATGTAACAGCAATTAACCACTGTAATGGTTTGCCAAAGATTATTGAAATGTTTAAGAAAAGAACGGATTTTTTTTGCAGATACTTTGGTTCAAAGAGGAAGGAAATTAAAGAAATCCTTGGGCCTGTGTTCAACAGCAGGACAGATTATCTATTCATGAAGTTTCATTCTAATTTGAGGGTCTATACACACTTAAAACATCAGGCAATGCAATTCGCACAGCAAGGATTTTGTTTTCTTTCAGGGAAAGTTTTCCTTTGAGTTGCTTTATATGCAAGGCTAATCAGTAATGACCCCTAGATACACATTTATTGTCTGATTTGCTCTAAGAAGTCTTTATAGTCAGTCTCCAGTCCTGGTCGTCTACTTTGGATGAGCTATACTTGCTGTCTAGCCACACTCCCACAGACTCACCCGTGCTCTGTGCAACAATATATACTGGACTTCTAAAAGCACGGGTTTTCCAAAACATGTGAGAACCCACCAAAGCAAGACCTTCAGTATGTCTCATTATATGGAGACATCTAATATTGCAGGAAGTTCATTTAACTCTGTTATTCACTTCTTAGCAAGTGCTTTTGTGAAGTTTAGATCATTTTTTCCAAAGAGTGACATGTCAAAAAACTTGACAGTGCACAGGTACAGAGGACACATGTTCTTACCTTATGTGGTCTAAAATACCCATCAGCACATGTTTCACAGTTGATCCCAGCAGTATGTTGAGTACAGTTTAAACACACACCACCTCCTATGTACTGGCCATGAATATCCATGCTCCTTTTCTGATCTGCAATACTCTGATCATAATAACAATCTTCTGCTTTGTTATGACAATTGCACTCTGAGAAGGAACAGAAAATAAATTATTTTTTTATTTACATTGCATAACAGTTCAAAAATGTCAGTATTGTAGGAAGTAAAAAATATAAGTAGAAGAGCATAAACAATTCTTTCATGTACCTTTTTTCTTTAATTATGCTATATGCTTCAGCAGTCTTGTTGCACTTACTTGGTAAGAAATAGTCTATTTCAGAACTACCATCAGCCTCTAATAGTACTGTTTTTAATAGTATTCCATAGATCTCACTAAGACAATCTTATCAGGACTGATCACAGTAGCAATGTGTGCAATTACCAATCACTGTTCTTCCATTTTCTGTACTCTGTATTATAGAAGAAAATCTGCTCAATTCTTCTCATTTGGATTACAGACAAAAGCATGAGAAGTCAACAATGCCAGAACACAAGTATAAAATTGATTTAGGTTAGAGCACACTCCAGTCCAGTTACAAACACCTACTTCCCAAAGAGCGACGGTAATACTTACACAAAGACTTCAACTAAAAAGATTACTCTTCCATTTACAAGGGCAAAACTTTATCTAACAGGTTCTTAGTTGTCTGAAGTTTATATTATGCATTAGCAATGTGAAGAGAAAAAAATGCACTAACTAATGCACTAACTAGCCCTAGCAACATATTCAGCTGCACTGGCACATCTTAAGTCAATCTATCAGACAATTTGAAATGCCAGTGGCCAATAAGGAGTTTCTTTCAAATCATTTGTTATCAGAACAAAGTTGTTTATCCGACAAAATTTATGATCAACATACCAAATTTGCAATTCAAGTAGCTAACAAAATGATTGATGCAAATCTGCTAGTTTTCACATTATAATAAATCCAAGTATTTGAAAAAAAGACTCTGACAGCTTTACTATGTGACAACTCCACTAGCCATGAAGTCATATTTAAAACAATCCGAACAGTTATGATTCAGAGTTGGTCCTCTAAACAATCCCATGAAAACAGTTAGCAGTTGATTTATCTTGGGAATTAGTACAGACCTGTATGAACAGCAACCTCAAATGAGCATAATAAAACTTTATGAAACTGCCTAAATCTCTGCATACTTACTCTCACACTTGTTCCCAGCAGAAATGGTTCCTGGTCTCCATGGTTTCTGGTGGTAGCCTGGACAGCACCTGTTGCAGCTTTCTCCACATGTGTTGTGTTCACACTGACACTGCAATTTCTAAAGAAAAAATTGCTTCCTTAGAATTTTTTTTAATGCACAATTTATTGCTAAAAGTCTGCCTAATACCAGATTTACTCCAAACAAATATCAAGACCCACAACTTACCCTACAATTAGCATCAGGCTGGTCAACAATGTTATATCAACTACTGGGGAACAGACTTACTAGAACAGGAGGGACAAATGTCCTGTGTTGCAAGAGTAGTCTCTCTTGCAGCACAGGAGACTTGTCCCTTCTGTTTCTTCTTATACCCTTTGAATTGTTTAAATATAAAACAAAAAAAATGTTTACTTGAAGGAAGTTACATTACCAGGCACCCAGGTATGTTTACACAAGACAAAGACAATTATAGCAAATAATTGCTACAATTACCACTTTATTGTCAGACTTCTTTTAATCTCCTCTTCTTTGTCATCCTCCTTAGACAACGTATTTTTTTTAATTGAATTGGATAAGATGCTTTAAGCAAATAAATCAAGGAGATTAAAGAATACCTTTGTGATTTCATCCAGAGGGCAGCTTCGAGCATGGCCATAACAAATACACATGCCACCAACAGAAATGTCCTTTATTGAATAGTAGTACTGCAAAAACAAAGTTGAAAGAGGGATGAACAGATAACAGTGGCAATTATTTACATCTTTACGCTTATTCCAGAAAATACAATACCAGCATTTGACGATTTTGTGACTTGAAAAACAAGAAAATGAAAGCAGCTTTGAATTTTTGCCACTTAGAGAAACCTTCTGTTTTGTGAATATTTTTTGCTCACAGATACAAAACAGTAACTGACTTAAGTATGCACAATTCCTCAGCTTCAAGAAAGACAACCGAATGTGACCTCAAAGTTTTCTGCTATTTTTTTTTTCCACTCTATAAGAAACCACGAAGCATAACAAATTTCCATGTTTTAATTTCAGGCTGGGGAGCAAGAACGTGCTTTCTTAGAACAGTAACTCTGCCTCCATTAAAACCAGTCCGTGCACTCGTTTCTAGACCAGCTCTTTGCTACAAGTGTATAGCCAATGCATTATTCTGTCCAAATTCTTAGATTAAAAATTGTTGATAGTGCAGAGTACAATCCATTAATATTGCCATGTGGCGTGCAAAACCAACATACATAAGGAAAGGATTCAATTTTCTAGGCAAGGAAGAGGCAGGAAATGACCATCTGGGTTTGGTTACAGCTGCAGTATCAACACAGTTGGCCTGTTTGTATCCTGGGAGGCATGTACTACAGAGGAATGAAAAGAAACACTTTCTGAGGATACTTCTAAGGAAAGAGGTCAAGATTCTCAGACCTAATAACCCTACAGTCATGTGGTTCAGGAAGAGTGGTGGCCCTGGGTGGTCAGACATGCTGACTCCTGGACTGTTCTTTCTTGGAGCTGGAAAAAACTTGTCTCTTTGGTTTGATACTTAATCTTTTATGATTTAAATTTTTTTACTCTGTTTAGTATCTTAGGGATTGGATTTTTTTTAATGTTATGGGTTTAAATTACAAAAAATATTCACAGATTTATCATGAACAGTAAATCCTTAACTCTATAGAAGGTGGCCCGGCCTGAGAAGAGTAAGAGGGCAAAAGCAGAGCTATATTTCTCACTACATTCCCCCTTTCATCCTCTTTGTCTTGTTTTCTTAAAACTCACAGCATATGGCTCACAGCAGCTATATGCAGCTTGAAGTTGAAGGAGAGACTAATATACTACACACATATTACAGAATACTACAATACTATAGAAATAAATACATGGAATACAGAAATAAAGGTGGTATTAAACACTAAGTTCTGTATCACACCTTTTCATAGAATGCTTTGAGGTGGAAGTGATCTTAAAGGTCATCTACTTCCAACCCCTTGTCATGGCCAGTGATGCCCTTCACTAGACCAGGTTGCCCAAAGGCCCACACAACCTGACCTTTAAAACAGTCAGGGAGAAGGCAGTCACAACATCTCTGGGCAACCTTTTCCAGTGCCTCACCGCCCTTGCAATAAAGAATTTCTTCCTAGTATCTAATCTAAACCTACCCTCCTTCCGCTTAAGACCATAATACTTGTCCTGTTGCTACATGCCCTGTAAATAGCCCATTCCAGGGTTCTTGCATACCCCCTTCATAAACTGGCAGACTGCTGTAAGGTCTCCCTGGAGCCTTCTCTTCTTCAGGCTGAACAAGTCCAGCTTTCAGCCCGGTTTCACAGGAGAGGTGCTCCAGCCCTCTGATCACCATTTTACAAGACTATGCATATGGAAATCAACACAATTGGTAACAACTGGATGGAAAAAATCTTCAAAAACAATCCAGAAAGCTGGAAGCAATTACCTTAGTTGTAAGCTGGCTGCATAGTGAGACATGAGGTGAAACATCAAGATTTGGCTACCCTGCCCAATAAACCCCATGTTTTGTGACAATTAAGATGTGTAACTTTTCATGCAACACTGCACTAAGTAGTGCTAGGTGGGGTAGTACTGAGGCCTGGATTGCACTACCATATGTTACAAAAGCAACGGGAATGCTTGTCTTCAACAGCCTTGTGTTGCCAGCTATATGTATGCTTCTTTGTCATGCCTTTTTTTGGGGGTGGGTGGGTATATTTTTTGATATTATAATGCTATCAGAGCTACATGTCTACAAGTCTGCTCTGTGGGAATATATCACCTGCTCAGGCTGTACATTAACCATTTCCCTTTGGCCAGCAAGATACAGCTGGAGCAGCAGTCTCCATGCTAGCACTTCCTATATGGTGAAGGCAGAATAAGAGAATAAGCAGAACATCCAAATTTTACGCTTCAGAAATGCTGCAGCTTAACATGTACCTCTATGACTGAGATAAGAGCAGAGCTGCCTTAAAAATACCAACCAAATCCAAGTTCCTTAGTCCCTTCTTTGCTGTCCTAGTTTTGACTAGGGTAGAGTTCATTTTCTTACTAGCAGCTGGTTTTTTGCTGTGTTTTGGATTTAGGATGAGAATAATGTTGATAATTCAACTAATAGTTTAGTTGTTGTTGAGCTGTCAAAGACTTTTCAGCTTCTCACACTGCCTTGCCAAAAAGGTGGGGAACACAATCAGGACAGCTGACCCAAACTGGCCATAGGGATACTCCATACTATATGGCATCATGTTAAGTACATAATATTGACCATGAGGCAGGTGACTCAAGAACTAGCTGAGTATTGGTGTCAGGTGGTGAGCATGTGTGCTGTGCATCACTTTTTACAAATAGTTTTAGCCTCTTCACTGCAGCCTTCCAGTACCTAAGGGGGCCCTATAAGAAATATGGAGAAGGATTCTTTATCAGGGAGCATACCAATAGGACAAGGGGTAATAGGTTTAAACTAAAAGGTAGATTTAGATTGGGTGCTAGGAAGAAATTCTTTACTATTAGGGTGGTGAAGCACTGGAAGCAGCTGCCCAGAGAAATTGTGGATGCCCCCTCCCTGGCAGTGTTCAAGGGCAGGAAAGGTTCAGGCTTGGACAACCTGGTCTGCTGGAGGATGTCCCTGCCCAAGGCAGGTGGGTTGGAACTAGATGATCTTTGAGGTCACTTCCAAGCCAAACCATTCTATAATTTATCATCATCTTCCTCTTAGTCCTTCTTAAGCCATCTCAGAACCCACAAGTTCTACCTTTTCACTTTTCTCCCCTACCCCACTGGCAGGGGAGTAGTTGAACAGATGCATGGTTGTTTTACCTGCCTGCTGCATTAAACCACCAAAAGGTACTGAGCTATCTGGCCAGATCTCATAGAAGCAGTCTCAATGCACAAGGATTGCCTCTATCAAAGATACAAATTGCAAGAGACCTATTGCTGCATAAGGAGTTGCCCACAGATGTTCAAGGCAAAGAGCTCCAGAGGAAGGGGAAGAGGAAACACTTCTCAGTCTTCTTTCTTTGTGAGAAAGCCTACCTTTGTAGTGAGGCCTGAAACCACTGTTTCTCTAAGCTATGGGTCTCAACAAATTAATATAAAACGTGTAAATATTGGTTATAATAGTCTTGAAATTCTACCCAAATATTTTACATTATAAATTCATGAGCAAAACAATTGATTTCAACATCCTTAAAGAAAATAACTCAGACAAAATAAGGTTTTCATAGAGTTATTTTTATGAACTGGAACACTGGGTCCTGAAATCCTTGATACAGAAGAGGTTGTGTAAGGTAGCTGCAGTTGCATCAAGAGCATCCTCAGGAGACACTTCCATCAGCAAAACCACATTTTTTGTTTTGATGGTAAAGCATTATAAACATTGTTCCTAGCACAAATCATTTACACAAAGAAATAAAATGAAGCAAACAAAAAACAGTATCTGAAGAGCATTTTCATTGTTGTTTCTGACAAGTTATTCTTGTTAATAATGTCAAAGAGAAGGCAAGATTTAACAACCTATCAAAGCAATTCTGTGAATGGCAAGGATTAAGGCTCTCCCATCAAGTCATACTGAATATTTATTCATCAGCTTACCCTTCTGGTAACAATGGGGTCTAGTTCTTTAGGGTCATTATGGCTGAGAGTCATGAGGTCAGCATTAAGAGTTCTAATACGCTGCAGTCGTAGGCGAATGTATCGTGCAGAAGTAAATTCCAAAAGCTTTTGTGAAGGATCATCAGCACTAGGCCTACCGTTGATCAATGATGTGTGAATCTAGAAAGAGGAACTGGCTTAATTATAAGCATAATTGTGATTCATTTGCAACAAACATCCTAGTGTGAGGATTAAAGACACAAAATTTAAGCTTGTTTTCACACAACTCAGGAAGGAAAGGTGTTATAACCACCTGGAATTCCTTTTCTTCCTTATCTTCTACCTGTAGGCAGAATTCCTGCTTCCTGACTCACTCAGTTGGAAAGCCACCACTCTCAGCTTATCATATTTTTGAATCTTCTGGACTTTTGTGGAAAAAGCATAAAGAACAGTTCCACAAAATCTAGTCCTTAATTTCTACACCTTATCTTCTTCTCTGAGACGGAACAGGTAATTCTGGCCATAAGAACAGTTTTATCCTTACAGATTTCTTCTCTGCAGTTTGTAAAGATCTTACTGTGAAACATAGCAAGACCCACCTATGCAATCTGGGGTCATTAATCCTAAACCTTGCTGGGACATGACTGCCCAATCAGCAAGACATACTCCATGACAGAGCACAGTGGGAAGCCACAACACAGATGAAATTGAAACCAAACCATCTGGCCTCCATCTTTCTCACACGGTCTCAGTTGGCCCCACTAAGATGACTTTTGGTATCAAGCCACACAATTTATTCTGGCAACAGCCCCTTTCCCCTTTCTAAAGTCAATTTAGGAACACACAAGGATTTAATCTCATATGTCCATGCAGTTCCTGCTGTTTTATGGAAGTAACTGAAAAAGTGAGACCCTAGAGGCCACAAACAAATCTTCCACACTTCACCTGGTGTCCACAAGAAGTAAGGAACCATGCTTTGGGCTTCTCAGCTGCATTTTAGAGTGCATGACATCCTTACAAAGAGTAATTTTATCTCACATACTACTCTTGAATGTACAGTTTCAACTTTTTCCAGTACTGTCAAATTGTTCCTTTGAAAAATCTTTAAAATTTTTTAGGAAAAAGCCCACTTAATTCTTTAGTGAAGCCAACACAGTTACTGTCTAGGGAGCCTTTATCTCAAAGACATACAAACAGAGACTGGCCATAGAGTTCAAGCTCCCAACATTATAAATTTGCCATTTATGGGTTACCATCATTCCTTCTTAATAGTCTAATACTATGTTCAAGGACCTTTAGCTTTTTGGTAGTTACTCAGAAGCTAACCATCACTTAACTTCCAAATGTAAATGAACAGTTATGAAACCCACAATTTTTCAGGTGAGAGCCTGCAAATTATCACCACCTTATAGTATATTCAGCTCTGAGCCACAGAGAGCACGATTCTAGTACATTTCCTATCCCAAAACTATCTTTTAAATGTTTGATAAATCTACAACTACCTGAAAGGAGGTTGTAGAGAGGTGGGCAATGGTCTATTCACTCAAGTGACAGGAGACAGGACAAGGTGAAATGGCAAGAAGTTGCACCAGAGCAAGTTATCGGGACCTGGAACAGGCTGTGCAGGGAGGTGGTTGAGTCACCGTCCCTGGATGTGTTTAAAAAGAGGGTAGATCAGGTACTTAGGGATATGATTTATCATAGGACAGGAACGGTTGGACTCGATGACTTTAAAAGTCTTTTCCAACTTTGTGATTCTGTGTTCTTGAAAACCACTGCTGATGACTACAATCCTCCAAGGCAATCTATCCCAGCCCTTTCTGGCTTTGTTAAAAATGCTCCCAATTTCTAAACTGTTTTCCTTGTTGGAATTTCAGACCACTTCTTCCATCCTATCAGACATGCAGAACAAATCATTCCTCCTTGGACCTATGCTTTATGCAACTTCAGACCAAACACACCCACCCCATCTCAGTCCGCTGTTCGAGACATGACTTCTGAATCTGTTTCCTTCTGGGAATTACAAGGCAGAATTGTTTGCCAAACATTCAAATATCACCACACTACTTCCATTTAAAAAAAACACAACACAAAACAGCTACAGCTATGTATACTCAGTAGAGATGAGCCCAACTTTAGCATGGACCACCTCATGCTGCTCATTTACTAGGCTCAGTGCAATCCTTCCCTTTTCACAAGGGAGAGAAGAACGCAACCACAGCACTGAAGTTCTTGCATGCTGTGTTTCCTTTCTAATCACTAAAGACTTGAGATTTAAAGATCCAGAAAGGCCTTTTACAACCAACTGTCATTGCCCATGTGGCATATACCATTTTCTTTTATGTAGTCTTTACTGCCTAAATCTCCAGTTCTCTAGCAATAAATAATCTCTCTGCTAATAGTGCCTTCAAGTGATGAAATCTGAAATGTTATTTACATTTCAACTCTAAAGTTATCTACTAGCTTGACCAGTAGAAATTGTGTAATACGCTATCATTTCTATACAGACATAGGAATCTTTTCCTACCAGGGATAGAAATTAAGAAAAAGAATTGTTCTCCATGTAGACTGCTATATTTGGCTAATACATTGTTTATATACACCGATATATTTGAATTCTTTTTAGGCCAAAAATATATAATCCAAGACCATTTACAAAAAAATTTAGTTTAAGCCTTGGAATTCATCATGAGCGCTGATTTCATTATGTGATTTTCTGGAAGCAGAATTTGAAGCAGTACAAATCAGGTAACCAGAGCTTACAGCAGAGCAGCTGTACCTCTTCAAATCTGTAAAAAGTCTAGCAGCCAAACTGGCAAAATGTGAGATTTGACAAAAAAAGTTAACAACATCCACATCTAGACATGTAGTCTTTTTACCTTACCAGTTCTTCCACACCAGGGCACCACAAGCTGACTTTAGGATGCCAACAAATGCTGGATACAATATAGGTGCTTGTAGAAAGGTGCATGCAGCTGGTCTGCATGACTTCCTATAACCCTTTACTCAAGCTCAATAGGTTGGCCAAAACCAACTACAAAGCACTAAATATATGTATTTTCAAAAGGGTGCCAAGATTCACTAGTATGGGTAAGATACTCTGAAG
This sequence comes from Zapornia atra, assembly GCA_013400835.1. NCBI lineage: Eukaryota > Metazoa > Chordata > Aves > Gruiformes > Rallidae > Zapornia > Zapornia atra. Next base: position 20,379 of record VZTU01032726.1, on the reverse strand, counting down.
AGGGAATATTCCTGTCCATCTGCGATTCCAATTATGAAGGAGCAGGACATACTTCATTAATGACAGCTGTTATGGAGGAATATTGATATGCTTTGAGAGTAGGAAGGCTCTACAGATGGATTTGGACAGACTGGATTGATGGGCCAAGGCCAGCTGTATGATATTCAGCAAGGCTCAGTGCCAGGTCCTGCATGAGAGTCACAACAATCCCGTGCAATTCTACAGGCTTTGGGGAAAGCTGCTTAGCAGAGGATGGCCTGGAGGTGTTAGTCAACAGCCAGCTGAACGAGCCAGCAGTGTGCCCAGGTGGCCAAGGCCAACACATCATCCTGGCTTGTATTACCCAGCAGGAGTAGGGAAGTGATCGCTCCCTGCACCCTACACTTGGCACCGGTGAGGCAACACCTCAAAATACCGGATTCAGTTTTAGACCACTCAGTACAAGACAGGCATTGAGGTGCTGAAGTACCTCCAAAGACAAGCAATGAAGCTGGTAAAGGGTATAACAAGCCAGTCTTATGAGGAACAGCTGAGGGAATGGGGGTTTTTTAGCCTGGAGAAAGGGAAACTCAGGAAGGAAGGCCTTACAACTCTCTACAGCTACCTGAAAGGAGGTTGTAGCCAAGTGGATGTTTGCATCTTCTTAAGTGATAGGACAAGTGGAAATGTCCTGAAGTTGCACATGGGGAGGTTGAGATTGGATATTAGGGAAAATTTCTTGACCAAAAGGTCTGCCAGCGTTGGAACAGTCTGCTCGGGGAAGTGGTTGAGTCACCATTCCTGGAGGCATTGAAGATGTGTAGGTATGGTTCTTCAGGACACAGTTTAGTGGCAGACTTGGAAGTGTTGTTTTGTGTTATCACACGGAAAAAAAACAATGTTCAGGGTAACACAACACAATCCTGTATACACCAGGAAAAAAACCAACAGAAGAAAAAGCATCACTCAACTGAATCACTGGCATTCCTGGGTCTGCAGTTGTATGGCCTATCAGACATACATAATTGGCACTGTTCATACAGAGTTATGTTATTTCAGAGTTAAGGATTTTCTGATGAACTGTGTGGAGAGACAGGTTAAGTTTCCATCTGATCTCTGGGGCACACACTTGCATCACTGCAATAAACATTTTATTAAAGTGAATTGGACTTGATGTTATTGAATTTTTATGTGGAAGTTTGACACACTTTAGTCCTTAGCTGCATACACTCCAGTCTTTTTTAAAAAAATAAACACATATTGACTTATATTAAGCTAAGATTTACTAGCATTCTCATGGGATAACACTGCATTTATTATCACGCTCTCACATTATAGCTTTCACAACAGAATAACTGCTGGTTTTAATGTATCATTTCATTATGTGGCTGCCTCTACGTAATAAATTACACAAGTACCATGAATAGAGTTTGTTAAAAGAAAGAACAATCAACAGTGAGGCTGCACTACTCAGATTTTAATTATGCTACATCCCTGAAATAGTGCCAAGGCTTGTTTAGGAGTTCCAGCTGCGTCAAGCACTTCAACAGTGTTTGCAGCTTTATCTCACACAACCAGGTGTTCCTAACAGGGGCAGGGGGGGAGTCTTTATTAAATGAAAAACCTGGCAAAACATAGAGCCTCTATTATAGTCTTTCAGGATAAAGCAACTAATAATTCACCACTAATAGCTACCATCCAATTATGTAGAGAGAGAAGGAACAAAGAATTCAGTAATGGGACTCTGTAGAGCCAGATACAGGTTTCATCCCCACATTTAAAAGTTTGTTATACTGGCACATGATGTAAAGATAGTATCATTGAAGATGATAATAGATCATCTCTTAGTGCTGAGGGTGATGAACACTAACTATAACCCAAATGTTTTCAAATTGCTATCAGCATGTTGTGAGTCACAAACCACAAGTGCAAAAGCAACATACCTCTCCATGTTCCAGGGGAACCAGTCTGGAATAATAGGAGGTGCAGATCACTTCATCATCTCTCTTGTAAGTTGGCGGCCCAATTCTTGGTGTAATATTATAACGAGTTAAACATTCAGTATCACTAATTGCATAGTACTGCCATGGTCTGAATTCTGTGCCATCTGTTGAGCGTTCCAAAATCCAGTTTCCAGGTCGTGGAGCATTAGCAGCTTTGATTATGACATATGCAACTTGAAAGACCTAAAAACATGCAAGAAGAAAATTTTAAAACTTCATTATGCCATAAGAGATCACTAGAAGCCAACTGGGTGCTAAACTCAAAATTTAAAAACAGCACACTGTCTGGGGAAAGAGTAAAACTTGGTACAGTGCCCTTGGATAAAATTTTTGCATGAGCTTTTGACAAAAGGCCAGTCTAATCTTTTACTAAAGAGAAGCATGCATCTTTCTGGTTGAAATCCTGAACTTTACAAAACATTTGTTTGTGGGACAAAAAAAGACTAAATGCATGTAGTGCACCCTTCTGTTCACATCATAGGTACAACTCTTACTTCTATGCTGTAAATTTCAGGATTAGTTGTATATAACATACTTTCTATGGGTGGTTTGCTTTCCTGACCCACAGAATGCTTCAAAGTAGGTTGCTTTCTTTTTCAAAACAGTTGCAGCCCAAACAACTGTTTCACATTTTATCTGGGAGTTTAATCTTCTCAGTAACAGCATTTTTTAGAAGATTTTTACACCCTGTATTACATTCTATGCATTCCATTTTCATTCTCTATTAAATTAAGCAGAAGGCTATTTATAGACACTATTGAAAACAGACAGATAAGATGAATGTGACAAGTATTATAACTTTAGAAGAAGAGTAGCTCTTGTAAGAGCTTGTACTCTAAGCTGTGCAGGTATATGGACTTTTTTAACAAACCTGGGACCAAAGCAAAATTCCCCTCCACACAACAGCATTGCTCAGCATTTTGTAAGCACAGCTTATACCCCTTTTTAAATGTTCTTGTCATGGCAGCTAGACAACCTGCTCTGGACCCCAATTAGCTCCAGCATTAGCCACTAAGACTGAAGTGCACTTGCTCAAAGCTGCTATCTTCTTTCTTACCTACTTATCACTTAAAGATTCACTTAAAAAGGTTGTCATTGCAAACTGCTCAGACTTCTGTACAGGAGTTTAATGTTTTACATGCACTATAGTATCAAGCCACATTTAGATGAAAGAAAAAATGCCATATTATTCAACCATCTCTGAGGTATATATTCTCACTTGAGCAGACTGCCAGGTCAGCTGGTATATTCCTGTCTGCCTGTGCAGCATTGATACTGTGTTGAGCTCAAACTTGGCTGCAGTCAGTTCTTTCAGACTTTTTCCAATACAGAATAAAGCCAGAGCAACAATAGCACTTGCCACAAAAGTAGATTTTGATTTTGTCAAATGGGGAAATAAACAGAGATAAATAGTAACTGCATTGTGTGTGCAATTCAGGAAATTACTTTTGAAACTAAATATTCTTGAAGTGAGTAAAGCTCTGCTTAGGAGATCTTCTGGACATAAGAGAAAAGGTGATATTTATCTTCAAATTATTTGCTAGATTTAATACCTTTTAAAAAGTCAAATTTTCTCAGTTTTGATTAAAATCAGATATAGCTTAAAACATGATATTCACTTGGTCTGATTTGCTTTCCAGGAGGTCCATTTATCCTTTGAGACAATCACATAAAAATGGAACATTTCCAGTTGTTTCAAAAAAAATACAAAACTTGACACAAACAGAGGACTTTATTTTTCTACTGACTTACATGACACTTCAGCAACACAAGTTGAAGTAAACAAAAAGAGAAGCCAGGTCACTATTTAGTCACAGCCTTACAAACTTAAAAATACAATCTCTTGGGCCTGTGAGTCCTCTGTTGTTTAGCACAATCTTAAAATTTCATCAAAGTTCAGTAAATACCAGGAATCATAAGCCAGCCTCCATGAATGAAATGAACAGAATTCAGGCATCCAAGCCTCACAAGAGTATTTGCTACATACGACCCAGACTTCAATTAGTCAGTGATAGTTGAGTTCTATACTTGTTTTGCACTGGGCTATGCACAAGCAGAACCTGGGGTATGATCATTTTGGTACTCCTAGTGTGAAGAAACCTGTATGTGACAAGAGGAGTCACTTGTATGGGTATTTTCTCCATTCCCAGAAGAGAACTGCAGAAAGCTATTAAAACTGGATGTTTTGACTGAGCATAGGAACTGCTGTGCACATCCAAGTTCCTTTGAAGTCAATCATCCTACAAATGCATAAAAGATGCAAGACTGGATTCTGTATTTTTTCAATGCCACAGTAGAAAATTTCCCTCATGTGTCCTCTTTGTTTGCTGTCATCAAAACTGTTTCCCTATTTATTACACAGTTAACTGAACAAGTGATCTACTTTTGATTACACTGAGATTTTTCAAGACCCATTATAGTCTGCAGCTGATGTAGCTAGTTTTAAATCCAGTCCCAACTAGTAACAATGAGCTATCCTTAATCACGAACTAGCTGCCATCCACTGCTGCAGAAATAAGAGATATTCACAAGAGTACGCAAGTTACATTTATCTTAAATATCAAATTTCTTGGGGAGGAGTTAGTGAAAGACAGTTACAAAATTTTCAGAGCAACTGTGCACATTCAATAATTTAAATCTTTTCAAATCAACATTTTTCTAGAAAAAACATCGACCACATTTGGTACTCAAGGCATCTAGGGATTAATTTCTCCTCATCCCACAGCCTCTACAAAGCAAGGTGATCAGAACCAGGAACTCCATGTAATGCAAGCTGGTTTTGGAGCACTTCAGATATTTTACTTCCATAAATTCAAGTTTGAACATCACTGAAGGCCATTTCTTACCACCTTCCACATCCATTCATCATCCACCAACCAACCACGTGATAAACTTGCTGTGCAGCAAGAACCAGTGATTTTTACACTTAAATTTGATTGTATACCTTTCCCAGACCTCATTTCTTTACTGAGCTTACCTTTACGAGGGTAAGAAGGGCAAGTTAAAGCAAGTTAGCAATTCCCAAGCAGCTATAGAAGTGTCATTTTACAGGCATTTCAATCCCAACTGTAAAGACCAGGCAAGTAAACTTGTACCAAAGAACCTCTTTGTACCAGCAATACCAAAATAAGTCACTTAAGCTTTATTTAGCCTTTAACAGCCTTGTTTCCCTGAACACAGATGCAGCAACACCCAGTGCATTATTCTCAAAACAGATTTATAAATGAACCTTTCTCCTCATTCATCAGGAAATTTGCATATTTTTTTGCTCAAGTCTGTAAACTCAACCAGCCATGTTCACACAGCAAATGCTAGCCAGAAGTCCCATCTCAGAGGCATGGTCAGGTCAGTGCTCTGCAACCCACAGATACGTGTCCCGGCAAGTACAATTTCCTGGTAGCCTTGCTGGATGAAGGTTCCCAGTTATACTTTTCAATTTACACAAATAGTGACAAAGAAGGGAAAATTCTATCTTTTCATATCTACGTATTTGAGCCCAGGCTCCAAAAGTGAAAAGGTAAAACTTTCCCCCTCCCCCTAATCCCCCCCCCAAGTTTCAGAAATGTTTTGCCTATTAAAAACACAGGTATCAACTGTTACGTCACATCTACACCCCAATTCAAATCCTAATTCTACTTGAGCTTAAAAAATACATGCAGAAATGAGGATATGATTTTAGGACTTTGTCATTACTTTGTGTTCTACTGGATACCTTACTGAAATCATAACTGGCATGATGCAAACCATATAAAGACAACTGCAAAATGAACAAGACTAGAAGAATGCAAAGCTCCTGGTGGACTGGTTGCTCCCAAATTTATAAATTCAACTAAATCTTTCCTCAAGGAAGAATGCAGAAAAGGAATCTAAAAAACAGTTAAGTATGTTTTTTAAAAATAGCATGACAAGTCCCATAGTTATTTCAACTAACATTACTCCACATTTTAAGGAAAAGTGCTAAGCCCATTCTGTTCAGCGCTGTCAACGCATATAAACCTGGTTACCAGAAAAGCATCTAATTTCATTTTTCTGTCCAAAAAGTCTAAAGTTAATCTGTGCAGAGTCTTCAAGAGAGACTATTGTATATCAAGTCTCCAATAGAAGTATCAACTTGTATCATTCACAGAAGTGTCTTTAAGGTGTTAAAGATGGCTTCAGGCTCTTCTTAGAGACTGTAAGGCTTAACAATTGCTTGCAACATTTTGCTCTAAGGAGTCTGATGTTAAAAGTGCAAAATAAACTAAATCCAGTAGAACTTCTTGTCTCCTGATTTTTAAGATTTTGATTCATTGTATGCAACCATTGGTTTAGTATAGTAGATTCATTTTACTTAAGAAGTGTACTGCAAGATTGTACAGATGAGCGCCCTGATTCTTGCATTGCCAGTTTTACAAAGCCACAGAAGGCTTTTAAGGAAGCTTGCTACATACAACAAATAAGCATTGGTCCAGTAAAGTCAACAGAATTTTATCTTTTTACATCAGCAAGTGATTTGTCTTTACAGAAATCTCTTCTTGCCAATTGATTTCAAGATAAAAAGCTCTGTACAAATCATATTATAATATCTGCAGTCTTTTTCTTCTTAATAGCAGAAACCACAAATCACATTTACATCTGCCTCCGAGTGGTAATCCAGTGCTCATGAAATATTCATGAGCTATGACTTAATCAGAAGCAGGGGTAATTTCTCAACTTGATACTATGGGTCTTTGAAGAACAACTGGTCTTGTTTTACTATTCAAGAACTTTGCCATATACAAACTTTTAACTCTGCTATGCCTAGTACCTTAAATACCTTTAAAAGTCTGAGGCTTGGAAATAAAACCAAGGAAAGTATTCTTCGTTTAATGGTGTAACAGAAATATATTAAAGCTGGTCCAGGAACACTGCTGACATTTATAATAGCATTTATTTTAACTCATTATAATTTCACAAAGTAGCTGTCGAGAGGAGTCAAACTCAGGCAAAAATGCTGGTTTTATCTAAAACTGCTGCTGTGCATTTTGTTTCTGTAGAACTGCCAATGTAGGAAGCACAAGGTCATAAATCAGTTCTTGGTATCTTGTACGTCAATATTACAGCTCATTGCTAAACTGCTCTTTCCCCAATTCTGGATATTTGCCATACATTTAAAGTGGGGGTGGGGCAGAGAAGGGAAGGAAAGAGGAAAGAAAATACTATCATATATCTGGGTCCTGGAAATACTGAAAGGCACACCAGAATACATGCACCTAGGTGTTATGATCCACATGAGCTAAGAAAGTGATGTACCCACGGAATACCCTTACAAAATGATTAGTATTAGTTATAAATAGCACAGACAACCCCGTAAAGGAAAGATACCAGAACAGCAATTTAAAATACTGATTTTATTAGCCAGCCCTCTTTTCTTAAGAGGATTCTAAACTGCTGTTCAGTCCAGCTGCTTTTAGACTAAATAAACTAAGTGCAAGGTAGAACACTAGCTGAAAAAATATCCTCTGCTCCCTTTAACTTTGAGCCAAGAGATTAATACAGCCAAATACAGGACAAAGACTGCAGCCAGAACTTCACCTAGTGTGAACTGGACCAGAGCCAGTTTTCACCAACTAAAAGAATCATCCTCATACTTACCAGCTAAAGCCTCTGGTAATTACTCTAAAAACATAAATAATAACCAGATGGTCATTTCTCACATCAGAAAAGGATGTGAATATATTCTGTATTCTGAGAAGAAACGGTAAAGGACATTTTCTTTAATACATTACTTGATAGGTTTAATGCACAAAGCTTGATACATAAAAAAGAATCAATGCTAAAGAACAGCTGTGCCAGTTACAGGTACTGACTTCCAGGAATACTTTTAAAGGCCCTAGAAAAGTATTTTAACTCTTTCTCAGGCAAAATTTATGAAGTAAACAGTTACCAAAATCACTAAGGTACTTTACACACTTGTTTTCTTTACTTGTGCTGACTCAAAGTAAGCACACAAAGTCAGCTCTAACTCTTCATTGACTTCAGGCAATCTCTATTAACCAAATCCTCTCACAGAACTGTAATTTACATTCAGTTTGCATAGTCCTAGATGCCTTCTCTTCTCTAACTCTAAGGAAAACACAGAAGAAAGGCCCCTTGGGGAGAAACTTTTCAAATCAAATTAGTGAAACTGAGCATGGGTCAGGAGAGGAAAGATATGTATTTGTTGAAACACCAACAGTACTAAGCCTGGAGAGTAAGAGATTTAGAGGGCAGCTCAGCTGGTCTGTTTCCAAAATGAGCATTCTAGGAGAATAAAACCCAAGGCATTCCCTCCTCCATCTTTTTCCTTCCTGTTTGTCCATTTACAAAAACGCAAACTCTCCAAACAATGCAAAAGTCCTATCCAAACCTTCTGCTACTGACAAAAGATAATCTGTGATTATTTTGCTAACAGTTCTGCTTTCTAATTAAAGAGCAAACTAGTTTAACCCACGCTTCATTTTAAAACATGAAAGTTAAACCTTCTGGTTTTGTCTTTCAATCAGGGTCTAGAGATGTTCCAAAAGCTTGTTACCAACTATACACCCTGTATACAACAAATTCATACAACTGGATGGATTTCTTAGTAACAAAGCTTCTTCCAGAGTTTGGAAATGTTCCCATATGAACAATGGATTGTTGAGCTATGATTTTCAAACTGCTTAGGCCAACACATAGATATGTTCAAAGTAAAACAACAAGAAAAAGCCAAGAAAAATACATTTTCTTCAGGAATTTTGTCTTTTCTTGGAACAAGGGAAGAGGCTTCTGATTCTCCCATACCTAGCAGACAAATTAATAAATTAGCCTATGTTCTGTACATTTTAGAAACATCCTGCCTGAGAATGATGAAGCCATCCAAGCTTCACCCTAAAGTGCCAAAACAGAGGAACCAACTTCCGGCCTTCCTAGGTTCAGAAATCACTGGTTTAGTGATATAATCCCTAACTCTTCAGAACAATTGACAGCAGAAGTTCATATAAGATATAATACAGAACATTTATTTGGAGTGCCCCTTCTAACAGGATGATCAGAATCATTCAGAAGAAAAGCACAGAAAGAGGTGGATCAGCTTTTCATTCAGCAACTGTCTTTGCCCTCCTTTATGCGTGCTTTGCTTTCCAGTCCTGAAGGATATCCCTCAAGTGAGGAAAGTTTGTTTCTAGGGTTCTGAGATCCTTCCACTGAATTTTGACATTTCCACTTCAAACCGATCATGGCATTGCAATAACAGGCTTACATATTTGATGTAAATATGCAAAGATACTGATCAATTCAAACAAAATTTTAGCTCGAGATAACTGATCTGAATAATCCTCCAGTCACCTTTCCTCCTCTGAAACTGTGTTACAATACCTATGGACCAAAAGAGCTTGTATTCAGAAGTATATTGTGCTCTGTTTTCTTACAGTCAATGTCAAATATTTCTACCATGTCCTATTCCAAATAATTATTCTTTTACTAAGAAATTATACAGTGATCATGTCTCAAGTTGATATTTCAAGTTAAAAAACACAAACAGATGCATCAACACATGAAACCTGCACTTATGACAATACTCTGAAAACACTCTTTGCCACTTGAAAATAAGTCTTTGATAACCTTGCATGATAATTTCCATGAACTCAAGGGTGGTGGAAAACAATATCAGAGAACTGCTGGGGAAAAAAAACACAGGGTCAGGCAGAGAAAGGTTACCAAGAAAGAACGAACACCTGCATAAACACTCATCCACACATCTACAACTGCTACCATGCCATGAATTACAACCACCTGTGACCTATATGTTTACATAGTCACTTCCACCCAGTCTGATAGAAATGAAATCTCAAATATACCCTAAAACAATAATTGAAGAGACATCTATTTAAACTTAGTTCATATTAGCTTTACCAGGCCACATTTAACTACGTGCTACTAAATGTTTATCAGCTAAACATCCTCCCATCTAAACACAGAAGAACTGCAATGAAATGCATTGTCTATCTTACATACAATAAGTGATGCTCACCTAAAGGTTACTCACCTGCCTAAGATCCAAAGTGATGGTGACCCAGTGGTATTGCCTTCCATTCTGAATGCTGGGACTTTGCCACCAGTTATTGGTACCATCAATTGCACTGGAAATTGGGTGATGCTCTGTTTTAAAGCAAAACATTGAACATCTCTTGAAAATATATCTCACTGCATTTTCTCTGACCCAGCACATTTATTTCACACAGAGCACAATTTCTTCCCATCATAAAGTAGTATGAAAAAAAGATGAAGTCTACCCCTAGACAAAACGGCTGTCATTGGACTCTGCAGTGCTTAATAGTGATTTAAGACACTCATCCTTTCTGTCAGCCCTTTGTTCAAAGGCAGTCTAACTTGTGTAATAAAGAGACTAAAAGTAGAAAGTATTTAACCCCAGTACACCCTGTATTCATGGGGAAAAGTCAAAAAAATAGCACAAGACCATGAAACAAAAAACTATACACAAAACATACCTTTGGGGTTGGCACTGTGGTGGTCACAAACACGGCACTGAGCATTGCGCAGGGGCCGTCCTGGGACGTGCTCCACCAGTTTGCAGAACATCTCCGGTCCCTTCTCCCCACAGGTGGCATTGGTGGAGATGTGAGCATTGCTGGCCAGGTTCAAAATGGCAGGGAAAAGGCCTTGAAAGAAATAGCAATTATTCAGCCACATCATGAGGCAAATAAATTGCATGCATAGGTACAAGATGGGTCTCTGAAACATACAAGGTTTCATGGCAAGTTTCTTGCTTAGAGTCAGAAAAATACAATGAAAGCAATTTGTTTTATGAAAAGTTTGTCATACCATACTGACACTAACACCTCAGTCATCACAGGTCTCAGGCATTTCAGCCCTATCTGTCTCTGCCCACAGCCCAGGACCCTGTTTCAGCCTTGCAGGGGCTCCCTCCACCCTGCTCATGTCCACATTTCAGTTCCCCCAGGAGCATCAGCCCCTACCCAAGCAACTCCACAGCAGGGCTGGTTTCCAGCTCACCACAGCCCTGGCTCAGCCATGAGGCTTGCAGAGCTGGGCTCACCCACAGGCCGATGTCCACCTGGAGTATTGTGTACCATTCTGGGCTCCCTGGTATAAAAAAGACAGGGATCTCCTGGAAAGATTCCAGAGGAGGGCTACGAAGATGATTAAAGGACTGGAGCATCTCCCCTATGAGGAAAGGCTGAGAGTACAGGGGCTGTTCAGCCTTGAGAAAAAAAGCCTGAGAGGATCCTATTAACGTGTGGGACACAGGGAAATGGCCAGCCTCTTTTCAGTGGTCTGTGGAGACAGGACAAGGGGCAATGGCCTCAAGTTGGAGCACAGGAAGTTCCGCATCAACATGCGGAAGAACTTTTTCACAGTGAGGGTGACAGAGTCCTGGGACAGGCTGCCCAAGGAGGGGGGGGAGTCTCCTCCTCTGGAGATATTCAAGAGCCATCTGGAGACCTACCTGTGCAACCTGTCATAGGGAACCTGCTTTGGCAGGGGGTTGGACCCAATGATCTCTTGAGATCCCTTCCAACCCCTATGATTCTGTGATTCTGCCCCAGACTGAACCTCAGCCTGTCCCCAGAGAGGTGCCCGAGGACTGTCCCCAGGGGGACAGGGCCTTCCCTGACAGACTCCTGGGGTGTACACACAACCCTCAAGGAACCCTTGGCCCTTATGGCACCCTGACTGCAATAACCCTGTTGTTTCACTTTGCTTTTAGATGCATTATTGCTGAGGAACACAAGAGTAAATACACTAACTCTTCCAGTTACTAAACCTTCTCTTCACACTGTGAATTGATCAAAACCAGGAATACAACTGGCCAGCTGCCAGAAGCAAGGGAAACTCAGCTGGTATAGAAAATGCCATTTAAGAGGAGCTCTCCATGGCAGCAACACCACTGCCCTGAACAACATGCTCTGACTCACAAATTTCATTGACTGCACTTTAGACTTTTGCTCTGGGCTTTTCTGTAGTCTGTATAAAGTCTAAGGGATATTTTGCTTGCCACTTACTAATCTTTACACAAACACTTTACTTTCAAATGGTGTTGCTCTTGTGCACTGGAACGAAATAAAAGCAAAGCATTTCAAAATTACTATAAATGGACTGGAATCCTTAGTATTTTCTAAAAGGAGTAAATTTAAATTTTATCAGTAGCCTTTAAGCCAAAAATACTGCATGCAACAAATAAATTAAACAATGTTGCTGGGAAGCTGTGTTATCATGTTCCAGCCTTCCCTCCTGAGCTAAAAAGCTTTTTTTCTTACATGGTTATGGTATAACAGGAATACTCCACTTCCACAGAGAACAGTCCTGTCTTTATAGATTAAAAGTAGGCTGAAATCAAAGCCAGAACCTTGGTACGGTATATTAACAGTGCTGCAAGAATCGCTACTGTTAAAATGGGGATGTTAAAATCACATCTTTCTTCTGTTATAAGGAAATTTGAAGAAAAACACAGACATATTGTGAAAATATGCCTTTTTCACTGCTAGAACTATATGAAATATTTTACTTCATTAATTTACAGCATACATTAAAAATGTTGTAATATTAATATTTTGCTTTTCTGTCCATTTAAACAATGTAACATTAAATATTTCTGTCTACCCAGTAACTACTAGAGAGCCAAGAGAAAAAAGTTTCCGTTTTATTTAAACCTTGACTTCAGCTATTAAAAACGTGGCTAAATACTAACCCTCTGCACCACATTATGAATAACTGCATTTTCCATTGTCCTATAGTTGAAATTTAACAAGAGGGAAAAGGAGTTTAATTTTTTGAATCCTAGTTAAGCTAAACCCAGGCTGTGTCAGATGCTTTATTCTCATTGTACATAACTGTGATGCAGACAAGGACACTGAAAATGTCATATTGACCACTTCAGTAAGGCTCTTTTGATAGCAGCATGCTTTCTCCAGTCTTCTCTCACCTCATGCAGTAGAGGTGCAGTATTGCTCCAAACCTAAAGCTGAAGGCAAAAAGCAGAAGTGCTGCCCTCCCATTCTCCCATTAGACAAGAAATCTCAGCAGCAAAGAGGGTACCTTTTTTTCCACATCCCTCTCCAACAATATAAAAACTTACTTATTCAGTGTTCATTACTGTTCACAAAGCTCTATCAGCCAATCTTCAAGAGCAATCCATTACCTCCCAGGTCATTCATTACCTTTGCTCATATTACACAGTAGCCCTGCCATTTTTTTTTAGGGTCATTTGTTACAGTGACATAATTTGCCTATAGTAACCTCCAGTCAATGGACTTGTGCCAAAGAAATAGCAAAGCTCTCAAGAAAAAGTGCTGATGGCAAGTACTGTGCTGGCCAAGCTTCATTCCAAAACCCCAAGCTCAAGTCACCATAGCATTCACCTTGGACTCAGCCATTTTGTCTGCTCACCATCAAGCATCTCCCTACCTTAATAAATCTGCTGATTGATAATGAAATGAATAATGGTATGGTAACATTAATGTCTCATGATGAGTTTTCTTGGTTCCCACAGAGATAAGAAGGAATAACACTGTAATCCAGCTAAGTTGTACCAGTCTTGCCACATGATCCAAATAAAAACAGGTCATTAGCTTCATCCTGCAAGGTACTGCATCTCTTCAACATCTAGCTCATTACATTCACCTCTGATTCCCTTTAGGGCAATCAAATGTTGAGGCCATCTGCAGAGGTGCAGCCACAGATTTCACAGGAGACAGATTAGTGTAGGAGCTGATTTATTAAGAAACTAATTATCTGCAACAAACAAAATGGAAAAAAGGTCAGTTTCAAAGAAACTAGTTGTACCTTTAAAAAATATTGTTTTCCTTCAGTCTTTTCTTAGGAAAACTGGGTACTCCAAACTGAGTTCAGGAGTTCTTAGATGTTCTTCTTTCACACCCCTTCCTTTCCCCTCCAAAAAAAATTTAAGAAAAATCTGGCAAAATATATTTTTATCTCTTGGGAAAAGAAAGGAATGATAAAGATGAGCAACCACAGAAGCAGTCACTTAAATGAGCCGTTTACAGATAAATAGGCAATTTTCATCATATCCTGCTATAAAATCCAAGTGGCCATAACAGACATAAAACTCTGGCAGAAGATACCACGTTTCATTAAACTGAACTTTATGTTATTTGCATTCTTGAAGACATTGATGCAACTTTTACAGTTCACTATCTGAAGTCCAGCACAAATATTTATTGAATTGGATTTAACATACTTCCCACCAGAATGGAAGGCAGCTTTTACATAAAATCCTCCCTGTTTCATTGCTAAGCTGTCAGGCTACAGTATCACATAAGACAATCATAGCTTTGAACCAGACTTGAGACAACTCCATATGGAGAGCAACAAATCCATAGGGATCTGTACAGAGTTCAGTAGTAGACATCTCATCACACTAATCTACTTTGGTAGATTATAGCATAGCTGCTATTTTATTGATAACATCCACTAGGATCTGATGACGCCCATCCTGCCATTTTCCAAAAAGGACTGTGGTGGTTCAGTCACAAGTAATGGCTGAGCACCACAGGCTTCTCTGCTCGCTCACTCCCAGAGGAGAAAGAGTCAGAGTCTCCGTGAATCAGGATAATAACAGTTTACTGACAAAATCACTGTGAAAGGGGAACAATAAACACCCATGTCACACTCACACTCGGTGATAACACAGAGAATCTCACCGACCCAATAATAAAGGAGTGCTGCACAATGCAAGGACTGACCTGATGCTATGGCCATGCTTGAACTGCTCTGGAGGCACCCAGGAGTACCCCTCCCAGACCAGCCTCTTTTATGGGGGAGTGATGTCTGGTAGTGTGAAAAACAGCCCAGGCTGACTCAGCTCACTTGTGCTAGCTGCTTGGGGAGGTTGACCCTGGCCTGGCCAGAACCAGGACAATCTGTTACAATACTTCACAGCCAACTCTACACATAAGTACTTGCTACTTCATCTTTCCACCATTAAGCCCATCCCAGAGACTATGGCAGTCCCGAGAAGAGCTAGGAGAGTTTTTCAATTAAATGCCTTTACTTTCAACTGCTGGCAAGCCCTTTTCATGGTAAGGTAAACTCCAATTTGATTTTTTTTCCAGCTACTCAGCTGCCAGTTTTCCCTAAAACACATTCACACCTCATCCAATACCAGAAAGTGAATAGTATAAAGATGCTAATTTGACCTTCCAAAAGAATAACACCTAGTTCACTATGCCTCAGCACAGAAGTGGAACACAATATTTTCATTAGAGGTTCAAACAAGTTGCTTTCAACAGTAAGGATTTGGTTTTAGCCAGATGCATGACAAACTTACTACAGGAAAACTGAAAACCTTGAGTGGGTACTGTCAGAATTATGTCATTCATAGCTTTTCCACTGCAGCAAAATGCTCAGAGAAAGCAGAGGGAATCAAATTCCTAATAACATAACCTACAATATGGATATGCCAGAATTTGTCACCTTCACACTGTACAATGCCCATTCAATTCTGAAACAGATGAGAAAGGAATCAAGGGTTAGATGGATTTGATGTATATAGCTCAGCAGACAGACCTTGTGGTGAAGGACATAGGACTAAAGTTTCATCAAGTCAGGGTAAAGTGTAAAGTATTTGAAAGATGAACAGGTAGTCAACATGCCAGAGAAGAGACACAAAAAGCTTTTAGGTATATGAGGTAGTCACCTTCTATTTTATGTGCCCATCAGCTCAAATCCTTCAGAGTGAACAGGGACAGTTGGAATATGCAGCTTACTGGGTTGGCAATTCAAGAAGGTTTTCATGGTTGGAAATCCATCACGGTGTAAGTAAAAGATGTCTGCAACCATGAGAGCTACGCCCCCTGCACTGTGAAATTTATGGTTTAACACACGGTCTGCACTTCAGGAATTAGTCTACCCAAAACCAGGGTCTATATAAGCCCTCACAAGCTCCTTGTGGCAGAGGAGCTGTCATCTTCCTTGAAGACTCAATTTACTTCTTTGATTTGTTAAAAAAAGAATCTATTATCTGTAGAAAATGTCGAGATATAGACTACTAAACACCCCTGAAGTTTTCACCAAGACTAATTTCAAGGATCTGGGATGTTTCCAGGGTTCTGGCAACTCCCAGCTGTGACCAGTGCAGATCTGCTGATACCTTACCCTGGCCCAAATGAGCAGATCAGTTTCATACCCTTTCCACAACGGATATAAGACATTCTGACTTTAGTATTTTGCCTAGACAGATGTGGAACTGTTGGAGAGGGTTCAGAGGAGGGCCACAAGGATGATTAGAGGGCTGGAGCACCTGCCCTACAAAGAGAGGCTGAGGGAGCTGGGCTTGTTCAGCCTGGAGAAGAGAAGGCTGCGGGGGGACCTCATTGCAGCCTTCCAGTACCTGAAGGGAGCTTATAAGCAGGAGGGGATTCAACTTTTTAAAAGAGCAGATAATGGCAGGACAAGGGGAAATGGATTAAAACTAAAGAAAGGAAGGTTTAGATTAGATATTAGGGGAAAGTTTTTTACAGAAAGAGTGGTGAGGTGCTGGAACAGGCTGCCCAGAGAAGTAGTGGATGCCCCGTCCCTGGAAGTGTTCAAGGCCAGGTTGGATGGGGCCCTGGGCAACCTTGTGTAGATCCAGGCCTGGAGGTTGGTGTCCCTGCCTGTGGCAGAGGGGTTGGAGCTCTCTGATCCTTGGGGTCCCTTCCAACCCAGACCATTCTATGACTCTATGACTCCGAAGACATTAAGCTTACTCTCTGTGCTTAGACCACAGCACATACAGATCACTAATATGGAAACCACATGCAGTTGCATGCCATTTTGCAAAGGCTTTTTAGACACTTTTATTTCCTTCTGTACCTTTAAAGATTATTTGGTCTAGGACCCTTGGCTGCATTCTGTACAGCTAGACCTGAATGAAACCCCATTTCCATTCCAAATTAATGAATTTTCACTCAGAAAAATAGTATTTCACTACTATTCGGTTTCAGGTGGAAGGAAAATAGATTCAAGTGTTTTGGCAAAATCCACACATTGTCTATATTTTATCATACTTGGCTGCATGTAACTGTACTATTCCTTTTACAGATGGCACCTGAAGAAAGTGAGACACTCCTCAGAATAACAATTTTCCTAGCAGAGGCATTTCTGGTGAAATTAATTTCTTTCACACAGTTGTACTAACAGAAGGATACATATGAGAGTTCTGCTTTACATGGACTTCACTATCACAGCAAATATGTTCAATAATCACCATAAAGATTATAATACTATTTAGTATCATGATCAACACAGTAAGGATGACAAAAATTCCTACAGGAAGACCACATTAAAGAACCCAGATACACTGATATCCCAGAAAGCTGGATAAATTAGGCAGGTGATTTTAAGAAACCAGAAGACAAACTGAGGGAGAATGACGGCAAAAATATTAGTTGAAGCAAGAACTAAGCCCAGAAGGTGACAGTGTTTTCTAGATTCTTTATCAGTGTATACAATGAAGACTCCCAACTAGCCTTCAGCAAGCAACGGCTTGATTTTTCCCAAGTATTTTGGCTTTTTTATGCCGAGCAGAAAGCAGCAGTAAATTTGCAAGTGAACAAAGTAGATGCGACTTAAAAACAAAAGCCAATGTGTGCATTTAACAATGAGCTTTTTATTGTGCCACGTCTCAGAACACAAATACTTGAAGGGGTCTAATCTCATTTGCAAGTTAGTGGTTTTAAGAAATGTAAGGCAATCAGCGGTTCATAACAAGCAGGCAATGTTGAAGTTTGCTCACAAGCAATAGATGCTCTGTTTACTGAAAACATTTACAGAGGACACAGCGACAGTTGTTCAGAGTAGCTTGATGCACTACCAGACAACACAAAAGGCTAAGGACAAAAATGTAATAAAATGTCACAGAATATTAGAATGTATAAAATATGTAATAGGTATAAAATATGTACGTTACGCTGCCGAAGTTGAGGTCACATTCTTTGTAACATTCTCAGACAGTTTTCAATAGGGCAGTTTTAGTTGTTCTGTCTTTAGTCCAAAGATTGAATAAGTTTACAAAATAAAAGCCCTGGAACTATCGGGCTTCAGATTCTTTGCCTGCTAAATAGATTTAACCTTATTTTATTTCACCAGTGAATGTCCCTAGCTTAACCTTTTCTCTGCATTTTCATCAGAATCCTGTCCTGTAATCACAATGAAAATCCAGGCAGTAAACTGGTGAAATCCCCAACTTCTAACTGCAGGAATTAAGGCACTAATTCCCTGTCCTTCGAGTCAGCAAGAAATGTACAGTGTAACACCTAACTTGCCTTATAGTCTACTTTGTGAAGACATTGCCTAAAGTTACACTATCTACCCATCTGAACAGCTAAAGCCTTCATTCACTGCAGCTTACAGACTTAGGTAAGCAAGCCACTGGGTAGGAATCATTTTGAGAACTGATCATTTGCTGTAGCCCTACAGAGTGGAAAATGTCTACTAAACACAAAGTTTACAGTAGCTAAAGGGTACGGATATATTAGCAAGGCTTCTGCAATCTTTAATTTGCAAATGTTTAGATTTAACTATTTCAGATTAAAGTGAAACCTCAACATCATGACAGACCGCTGCCGCCTTCTAAAACCTGCCCTCTGATTCTCCTCCTACTGTAGAGCAAAGCTGACTAACACATGAATCACAGAAACACAAACTGGGAAAGATTACATTTAATTCAATCAGTTTCCAATATAAAAACATCCTAAATTTGTCACCTCTGTTATCAAGTGCTTCCAATGGGGGAAATTCCTCCACATCCCTGAAAAATCTCATCTGGTGCTTTGTCACACTCTAAGAGTTGCAAATTTTTCATTCTTTTTCCTGCCTTCTTGATCTTGATTACAGTTTCTGAGTACCTCAAAGGCTGTTATCACACACCCCTTTCTCTTATCCAGACTAAGTAAATAACCCTTTCAATCTTTCCATAGTCAATTTTCTAAATCTGGTTCTTCTGAGTTCTTGGCAGTTTGGATCTCTCCAACAGCGTGGGTCCTCAGACCTCATCAGCACCAACTGAAGTAGAATAATTTCTGAAATTTTTGACAGTTTTGTTAACACACCCAAGACTAAGTCTTGCTTTCTTCTCAAGGCACCACAGACCAGTTTGCATTGCACCCTAAGGTTAGTAAAAGGTGCTTTTCTGTTTTACTACAGTCATGAAAGAGAAGTGCACTCCACATCAGCCCTGAGATGAGCTCAGGTTATCTGGAAAACAGATGACTTTGCGGCCATTTGCTGAACACTCATAAACACTTGCTTTCAGAACAATCTGCTGATTATTTTACAGCTCCAGATTCTGTCAAGCTTTTGCAAACCACTTACACAACACAACCGGAGCACCAGAAGAAAGGAAAAAGAAATTACAGCAGTTAACGTGACCAAAAGCATTCTGCTTAAGCCTTGCAAGCTGTTAGAGCACAAACAAGCTCTGGAAGACCAAAGCTCACCCCTTCCTCTGGCCACACAGCAAGGCGCTTCTCTGCCAAACGTTTCCTGCTGATGCTTATGGGCATTCAGCATTAATGCACAGCTGAATGAAGACAGGGCACTACAGCAACAGGCATTTGCCTGCTGTGGTCTGCCTTGGGCTACCTGATGTGCTAATTGGCATTCAGTGCTCAGAAATTAATTGCCACTGCATACAACACTGCAAATTAATAAAGGTTCTGTCAAATTCAGATTGCAAGGACAGAAAGCAAAGTTTGCTCACTCGAGGGCAAACATCAGCTGTACTGTTCTCCCCTACACACTCACCAGGTTTCCTCCATATAATTTGTGATGGTTAAAAAGCAAGTCTTTAACAAGCATAATTTGCATGTCTTTCTTAAAGCTCTTAAACACCAGCATACAGCCAGCTTGATGGCCAAAACATAGCAAACAATTTGAACAAGGGAAAGTATTTAGGTTTTGGTTTTTTTGGGTTTTTTTCCCAAAAAAAAAAAGGAAAAAAAGGCAGAAAAACTTGACCCTAATAAAATTTTAGATTTCTCAGAATCACAGAATCATCAAGGTTGGAAAAGACCTAAAAGATCATCCAGTCCAACCATTCACCTATTACTACTAGCTCCCACTAAACCATGTCCCTCAATACAACATCTAGTCT
>VZTU01032724.1:50451-71805 GCA_013400835.1 Zapornia atra | reverse complement strand
GAAAAATTGAGAAATTAAAACCAAAGACCATTAGTCTTTTGCATCAATGAAGCTTACATTTCTAAATGGACAGGCTTTCAAGTAATCCATGTTTATTCAGAAGTATTAGATAGATGATACTTCTAAATGTCATATTTTATAAATGAATGCATATCAACTCAATCTAACAGTCATATTTGCTTATGCAAATCAGAAACTGTATTTCTTAGGTATATTTAATGGGTACATTCTCCTACAGTTTCTTGTTTCCAACATTGTCAATTTCATGCTCTATTTTAGTAAAATATACCAAAATAAAAACCAAATATTCCCAAAACAAATTAAATAATAGGCCACAGGGACCTGCAGGCTGAACATGGGGTATTACATTACTTTGACTCTTTCCTAATACCTCATGCCAACAATTGAAGTTAACTGTATTTCACTTTGAACTTTCTGGAACTGAAGAACATTCCACTAAGTCATTTAAGAAAAGTTCCTGCACTTTGGGGAAATAAAAATAAAGACGACTCCAATGCTATTTCCACTATGTTCTACATTACTGCCTGAAGTAGTTACTTCTATTTCAATTCCACAGACTCTTTGACACACTAGTGCTATTAATATAGTCTGCAGAATTACAGCATGCAATAAAGGACAGTATGAGCTTGGTGGACAGAACCACCTTCTACTGCCCTTTTCTAAACTTTTCTCATTTTTCTTTCCCTGTTCCAGTATCATTACCTATGTCTCTTTCAATTACAGTTTTGTTAACATTCACATTTGCTATCTGTACTTATATCTGATAATGTCAGCCTATCTCTGCCTGCCCACTGAAGATCATTTGCCAGACAGCAGCTTAAGGACAAAAATAACAGAGCACAACAAAACACATACACCAATTTAGACATTTAGTTTTTGTAGAAATGGAAAGCATTTTTCCTCACTTGCAATTTTTACTCCTCATCCTACTGCTGCTCTTTCACAAGAAACTTTTTCCTTCCCTTTGTTAAATGTATAAGTTTCTTTGAATTAAAGTTGAATTATTTGCTATTTCCTTTGGGATTTCAAGAGTGATTTATTTACTCTGTTGCAAATCATTCTTATGCCAAACCAGCTCTCAAGTAAATAGAGGTAGCAAGATTCACACCCAGGCAAAAATCCTCAAAGGAATACTCTGAACAGTTAGTCTGTGACACCTTTTTATCTGTGCCAAAAAAGCATGTTAGCAGGTACTAACACCCCCCCACTTAAAATGTAATTCAGTCTAATACGCTACACCTGAAAGTGGTTATATCAGTTTGGTGTTTTACAGTTGTTTTTTCTCACTTAATACTACAGTAACTTGAGAAGATTTAACAGAAAATACAATAGAAGTCAATAGATAATTCTAAAGTTCAATATATGTTTGTTTGCAGAACAGCCCAGGAGAAATATTTCTGCAGACACATACATCAACAGACCTTAGAAGTAAGTTTACTTTTCCTTTTGTCTGAAGCATAATTCAGCAGCAATTTTTCCCAAGAAACAGAACAATTATACTGTTCCTGAACTGCAAAAATTCATCAGTCCCTTTATGATTTTACTGCCATACCATGTTGTAAGGTAATAAAGAACCTATCCTTACGTATTACTTTTTCTTCTGCTTACTATTAAAATACAGGCTGTTACAGCCTTCTGCATTAACAGGCTCTTCAACCACCATTTTTTTCCCACCTGGAATGTACAAGTCCCAAAAAGTTTTAAAACCGTGGGGACTAATGAGTCTGTAACATTTTTACACAATATAGTATTATTTACACAGTATTGTTGTTGCTCACTGAAGTTTACAGTTAAAAATACAGACTTGAGACTTTAATATCCAGAATTGTTAGTTTTACTTCCTTAATACTACATTTAAACTGCAAGTGACTAACATGCTAACTTCTACCTCATGGTATTTCTGCAGATTTTTTTTTTAAGAGTATACATATGTATGGCTTTTTCATAGCTATTTAATACTTCAGATCAAAGTAACCAATACAGGCTGAATACTCCTTATGTACTCCTACTGAAGCATGTGTCTCAATGGAGTTAGAGCAACTCTCAACTACTTTCTTCAAGAAATCCCCTAGTATAAATTATGCAGTTATTGTGGCTCACGTGTGAGCTTTACTCGACATTACTACCATGGTTACATAGGGTTTAAAAAAAACACCCCATACATAAAAACCCCAACTTATCTATTGAAAAGCTCTTGAATCAAGTAAAACAGCAGCTGTTAATTTAGACTTTTCAAAGACCCTCTCTCCAAGCATACATATTTTAATGTGGCATGCAAATGTGTTTCAACTGAAGTTGCATCTTGCAAGATTCTAATAATTGATCAATACAAGTTGGCATTAGTGACAGAAAAATAAAAGCTGTAAAATTTGTTAACAACAGATGGTATTCTTCCTCCCAGCCATACTTAAACCAATGTCCTGACATCACCTATGAACAGATTTTGCAGTAGCTCTTTGTCTTCAGATACCTCACCAACTGTGGTCAACAATAAATATTACTGCTCTTTCACTTCACAATGGTTCTCAACAGGGAACTGTCCAACCTGAACTGCTGCATTAATTACCTTTTCTTCACAAAGCACTTCTTGCTGTGTCATGGTTCAGACTATAGATGACAGGAGATCAGTCAGTAATTATGCAGCATGCATTACTGCATTAGTCATAAAAGCATGAACTACACACACTTGCGCACTGGCAGGCCCTTCATAATTACATAAGGGAACAAATGCATAAAACTGTTACAGAAATATTAACATCCCAAAGGAAATTACTCAAGTGCCAGGAAACACCAGAAATTGGGCTGCTGGTAACTGTCATTTTGCTCCTTGGTGCATATGCCTTCTAGATCAAAGTAGGCATATGAGCACATTACTTTTCCATTAATTCCCTGCCATAACCAGAATACGTAAGTTTTAGCCCCTCCAAAAGGGTTATTTACTATATCCTCATCATTAAGTGTACTCGTATGTATGAAAGTATGCATTCACTCTACATCAGCAAATTCTGCACTACACACGTATTGTTGAGTTTCATCAGTAGCCGATGCTGAGTATGTGAATACACACTGCTCAGCTTTTGGAATTTTGGTCTGTCTGAATTATCCAGCATCAACAGAATCCAGTTCTGTAGACAGGCATTCAAATCTTTTTTTTGCCCTCTTCATGAACTGCTATACAGTTCTTAACTTCTGACACACATGAATACATCTTTCATTTCAAATAACTCTCAATATGTTCTCAAAAAAGGTCCATTGTATAAGCAGAGGTAATACTGGCTGGGGGGCGGGCAGGGGGGGAAGGCAAGCCATGACAAACCAACTCACCCGAGGAGAATTCATTCTGTTTGAATGAAAAATAAACCAAAACAAAACCAAAAAACCCACCAAACAAATCACCAGAAGCTCTCAAAACATCATCCTTCTCTGCCATTGAAATGTTTCCTAGTTTGCAATTACTTAACTGAGCAACACCTTAACATTCGTATATAAGACTTGGTTTTACAAGACCAGCTGCATTTGTAAAAGAACTATTACACTAAACAGTGATCCACTTCCAAAAAGGTCACCAGTATGACTATGCATTGTATGTCCACAGCACTGTTTTCCTTTTAAATTGAAGGCACATCCTCTAACCAGAAGAAGTTATCTTCTTTCCTGAAATCATCTTCTCTTAACTAAACTCTAGTGGCTCATGAGATGAGGAGAGAGACATATGGGGGAAGGAAGGGCAGGGGGGGAACAACCATTACTTCCTAGATAGTAGAGGAACTCTGGGACTCATTCTGCAGGGGAGCATCCCTACCATCACAGACACTCCTACTTTTCTAATCTCTCCCTTCCAGGCTTATTTCCTTTCTCCTCAGCTTCTGACACCCACCCAATATTCTCCAGTGTCAATCTCTGGTAGGCTCATCCTTTATCTGCCCTGGGCCCCAGCAAGGAAGGTGTGCACTGGGGAGACTCACAGCTCTCAAGTTCACTGGTGCTGCACCAGCAGCTCCGAAGCAATCACAAGGGATGTCCTCCTCAGTAAAGATGCAACAGCCAGACTGCCATCAATAGCCACTAATGCTTTACAGTTTGTGCACATCTACACCTACAAAACAATTTCCAGGTATTTTCCCCACTGGATAAGAATTTACTTTTCAAAATAATGACAGCATGTGTCTCTGAACTATATTCAAGTCCCACTCAACTCCAAGGCATGGAGCAACTGAGAACCTGGAAAATTGGTTTAGTTTCCAACAAAAGAATTTATTTGCCTGTAACAATCCTGGCGACATTCTGCTTACTGGAAGCTCAAATTCAAACCAAAGGAGATACCTGGCATGGAAAACAGTTTTAAATGGTGTTTTATTCATAATTCCTCAATTTAAAAATAAATTAAGTAATCCTCATTTATCAAGGAACTTTAGAAGGTGTGTCTGCCTACACACACAAAGCTTACAAGTATGAGCGCTGTCGAGTCCTTTGGTATCTCTGCTGCATGATGATGTATGAGCTTCTGTTGAAGCTTCTATATGTATTAAGTTATCTTGCTTCTTCCATACTGAAGAGATACACAATTACTGATGCCAACCATAATAAAGTCAGTAAGGTATAATTTTTGAAGAGCGCTATAGCCATGAAGCTCTAGCACAGAGTCCCTCCCCCACTCCAGTATAAATTAAGAACTGGGAACCATGGTTGTCCAAGATCAATCCCAAATTTACAATGGCATTTCTCCTTTAGATAGGAAAGCACCTCATGATTTTGAATCACCACCACATTAGATCACACAAATACACGTACAGTTACATTAGATTCTGAAACGCAGTTTTGTGATGCTTCCTGGCCAAAGGCCTTAAATTGTCAAGATGGCAAACAACTGAAAGTAAGCATTATACACTGCAGAATTTATACCTGCAAATTAACCTCTGATTTGGCATTAAGTGGATATGACCTAGTGAAGAACAGATGTCTTCAGGCAACACAAAAGTTGAACTATCTTTCAAGCTGAAAATCTGTATTTAAAAAAAAAAATCAGAATACTCTAGAACACATAGGTCTACATTTTTATGCTGCAAATTAATTTTACAAACAAAATATCTCATGACACATGATTTGAGGTGTACAATGATTGCATACACAAAAACATTACTTGCCTTCATACGGTGTGTCCGGAGGTCCTGCTATTTCTCCTCTTAATTCTGTAAAATTCTCATCTACAAGATCTACTTTAATTTGATTTTTGCTCGTCTTAAAAATAAACAGAGAAACAAAGAGTCGTAAGTAAACATTGGACATACAGATTTCCCCAAAATATGGTAGCTCAAATTTTTAGAATAGTAATTTAAAAGAAAATAATTTAAATACAGTAACCTAAAGTAAATAGCTATCTTTCAGTTGGAATTTTACTTCATTAAAGTGTAGAGTATTTGTGAAGCATTAGAAGTTTCATTATTTATGCTACACTAAAATAAGCAAAGCAACCCAGCGACATAACATCTAAAGTTGCATTTTTAAAGAGACCACGATCTTCCAAATCAACTATTAATTCTACACATCTTAAACTATAAAACGAAATTGACCAAGTTACACGTTGAGGGTTTTTTTTGCTTAGAGCAATTAATAATAGGCATGATGGTTACTTTCACTGGCATACAGAAAACCTACCCAAAATGGAGTGCTCGCTATTTTAAGCAATACAACGATCTAAACAGAACATTGTAGTCTTAAGATCATGTTTGTCTTTAATATTTAGGCGTGAGGTACAATTTATTTATACACTTGAATTTCATTGTCGCCGCCTCAACAGTTTCACACCCCATATCAACTTGCCTACAAGATAAAAACACTGTATTTTGATAATGAAAAAACACATATGTTTTCTACAAAATGATTCTTAGAAGTGTTTACCCAGAGCTACTCATTCTATTGAATTTGCCTCCCAAGTCCAGAGAGCAGCATTGGTGAAATTCATTCACAGATATAAAGAAAACACAAACTTTAATTTTCCTCATGGAAAACACCCTTATTAAAAGTTTCACTAAATAAATCCAATAGTGATTTAGGAGCTTTCCTCATCTATAGTTATACACATGTGTCTTTAAAACTTGAGTTTATAAAAACCTTCAACCCACAAAATTGAGGCAGCAGCTGCAACTACATAGTTGAGGCCAAGCATTGCACTTCAAAAAACAAAGACTGAACCACAGTACAAATTAAGAATGTACCACGCACCTCCAAAACTGAAAGCTGATGTTTAGTAATGGTTCTGTTTTACTAATTTGTATCTATAAACTAGCTTTTTGTTTTAAGCTCAGCATCAGATCTCACATTGTCTTTCATGACCTTAGCTATGACATCCAAGAAAAGAAACTACTAATAGAACTGGTAAAATTATGTTTAAAGAAAATAAATCTAAAATGTTTTTTCTGCTACTGATCATATAAGTAGCCTGATCGGAGAGGAACGGCAAGTTCTCTCACAAAGCTCTGTTTCCATAATACTGAGCAGCATCAGGACAGACTGTCAGAGAAACAGCTCTCCCCAACAGCCAGGCACTGTAAGAAACTCCCTCTCTGAATTAAAACTCACAAGCAACACGTTCCTCTTGCAAGCTTTCCAACCCCCCTTTCTGAGTTTCTTGCTCTCACTATTCCAACTGGCAGCTCATTCCACAGCCCTACAATTGTTAAAAACTTTCTAAATTACAATGTAGGTAAAGTTATAAGGTATTTACACCCAACTGACAGCACTGTTTCCTAACTTTAACAAGTTCCTTTGTATCTCCAGCATATATTCCCCATACAAAATATATTGTATTTATACAAATTTCCCTTTTTGGCCTTAATTTTGCTCTAAACAAGCTGAAAATTCAGTTTTGCCAAATTGATTTTTAGAAAAAAATTCACCACTCCACACCCTATGATCTCCTAACTAGCCCTGCATAAACACATTTATGAATGAAGTCTCAGAATCACAAACACTGTTTCACTCACTGGAAATACATCACAAACAACATATCCCAAGATCAAATTTGCTGCCTTCTCTGGCAGCACTACATGAGGCTCAGATCAAGCAACAGAGTCCCAGCAAGGCTTCCCTCTTTGCTCTCTTCAGTGACTGCCTGTGCTGCCAGAGGTACTGCCACACATGAGCAAAGGTAATACAAGGCAGGACACCGGTTTAAACAGTTACTACAGTTAACATGTCACTAGAACTACCTACGCAGGTAATGCAGTCATTCTAAGGTCTATTCAAGGTTCTCCAGCTTGCCCTCAACTGGTAAGCTCCTGTCAACTTCACCTGGTAATCTCCAAGTTGACAGCAGCAGTTCTTGTTCTCTGCAAAGTAAATGCATAATTTTCCATTTTTAAGGACAGGAGCAACAGCAGAAGTGACTAATTTCAGTAATGGTTAACCCATGCTACAGCTCGCTTCATTTTATACTCATTCCACTTTTCTTCAGCGCCCTGCACACTGTTGCAGGAAGCTGGATCGTCACTTTCACGTTCAGTTCCAGTTAGTACCACACTAGCTGTTTTTCACAACAAATCTTTCCTCACTGCATAAACTTGCTAAAAACCAAACCACCTCCCTATCACTAAGCTCAATTTCTTTGCTGGGTCCCCATTTGATATGGCCACTCTCACTACTACAGGTGTAGCTCTCTCCACACACTTCCTGCCTTGGTACAGAATCTTGAACAAAAATGGCAGGCTATATTGCACTGTTTCAGCGTGAGGAATAATTTAATTTTAGGTTCATGCTTAAGTTCTACCAGGTCCTCCATATGGTGAACGTGTTTTTAATTAATATAGCTGAAGAACCTTTTCCATGCTATTCTGATAGACTTTTTACGGTGCAGCTCAGCTTGACCTTGCCAATTCTTGTTTTTTCCTTCATCCTTAGAGTAAAAACTAAAGTGATTATTCTACTGAAGTGATTATTCATCCAGATCTGGAATGTTTTCCTACAACATTCCCCCTTTATGAGGATCACATAGGATAACATTACTTAATTTTAGCAGCTCTAACATAGTAAATCCCTGGCCTCCACCATAATCACCTGAGCGCTCTCTAAAATGCTATCAGCAGTTGTCCAAAAGCATGCCTCTGACACCAACGATCCTGGCACAGTATTTGTGAATCAAATTGTGATCTCACAACACAAATTGACTTTCCAGAAGCAATTCTTCTACAGAGACCTCATTAGGCTTACATACCAAATCTAAAATATCATCACCTCCTGTTGAGTCAGTAACAACCTGGTGACTAAATCACTGGGCTAGCAATTCCTGCAATATCTGAGCCATGCCATCACTAGCAGCATTTCTTCCTGTCATCTCAAAGAAGTTAAATTCTGTTACAATACAACTCCCACCAGCCTTTCTCACCAACATAACACTCCATCAACTCCACGCTCCTTTTCTAGGAATCTAGAAGTCCAACACTACACCAACAGAACCACAGACTGGGTTGGAATAGACCTCAAAGATCATCTAGTTCCAACCCCCTGCCACAGGCAGGGATACCCTCTAATAGACCAGGTTGCCCAAAGCCCCATCCAACCTGTAAATTATTTTGATTAATAATGCCAAAAGAACGTAAAAGAAGAGTATTAATGCAACATCTTACACACTGCATTATGGCATTCCAATGTCTTTTTCCCCTCCATTTTCTAGTTGGATTATGCATAGCCTTTTCCTCTTAAATGCATTCCCTGCTTCACACTTGGGCTCTAACCAAAACATATGCCATACTTAAGATCATCCCAACTGCTGAGACTCTTTATGCACTGCTATAGTGACACTTACCAGTTTTATTCTGCTTTGTGGAGATTAAACCCAAGAGCAGCAACTAAAGTCTGAGGGAGAAAGATTCATGGAAGGCATTTTCATCCATTACAAAAGTCTTCACATTAAAAAAACCCTTTGGGTTTTCTTTTATCCTTCATCAATAGTCATTCTGTAAGCATCTCCCAAAGACTGGACACTCAGTCATATTTATCTCAGCAGCTATTGATCAAGTAATATTTTGACTTGTCTTTGCTTTTCTTAAAAAAAATACAGAATGACATTATATAGTTTTATATCTGAATACACTCCTTGTATAGAACACACAATCCACTCCAACAGAAACTTTCAATCTAAGTTCTTCTACATCAGATGTCTCCTCCACTTCTCCTAAAATCCTTTAGGAGAGCAGCTCTGGACCTTGTAATATTACTCACAGGACACAAGCTCTTCTGGTCCACCATGGTCTAAAGGCCTTAACAAGGAGTTCCTCAGAGGGGCCTGCCTTCTTTCAGCAGTTTTATGCCATCTCCTTCTCTATTCTCCAATCTGCCTTTACTCTTTCAGTTATATGTTATTTGTGGCCTATTACACTTTTTATTAGCCCAGCACATCTACTCTTAAAAGTTTTCCTTCACAGAAGGTAAAAAGCAAAAACGAGAGCCAAGACAAAACTATAACATGTCAGCACCACAGGAGCATGTTAAGACAAGTTTGATCTTGAGGTAAGTCTACTTCTTGAAGACTCAAGGTAAATGGTTGTGTTTTTTAGAAGTAGGAATTGCAACTGCATCACAATTTTTTGTTTTCCAAGAAGTCTCCAAATTCGACAGTTACTTTGGTAAATAGTCTACCAGAAAAAAAGTTAACCTCAAGTAATCAGCATTAAAATGCCTACTAACAGAGCTGGCAGTGTATGGATAGATACTAGAAGGTTTAACAAAAAAAGAAATAAATGCAGGAACAGAGTCTTTTTAAAGTTATGTTTTGTTTAATTACATGTCCAGCAGTTTTTGACCTCTATGTGGAACACGCTTTCATGGAAGGCAAACACAACAATTCTAAAACATCCCTCACACTTCCATGCCGTGGCTACAAAGCACATTCTAAACTTAATACAGGATGATGACAACATACAAAAAAAAGGAAATGTTGAGTGACATTATTCTATACCAACCAGGTCTACTAACTCCCCCATGACATTATCTTAACATTAGAGCTTTGATCCCTGCATAACAGTCGTACTCTAAAGAGATGTAACAGGCTAAATCCTCCACTATGCATCCATACTATGTTTTAAATTGTTTTGGTCAGAACAAAAAAGGAAAAGAAATGTTTATTAGCCATATTAATAGCTTCACTTCAGCACATAACTTTCTTAAAGAGAATAGTGTTAAAATGAATTACTACTTGTATGTTCTAAGTGCACCTGTCTCACCTTACATATTCAGATACCACATGCAAAATTCGTATCAAATATCTCTGGGTATAAATGCCAAGATGGTAAATAAGGATTTAAAAACAAAAAAAGCCAAACCACACACAGGCAAACCCCCACCCTTAACAAAATTAGATTTGGAATTTCACAGAATCACAGAGTTACAGGAGTTGGAAGGGACCTCCAGAGACCCTTGAGTCCAACCCCCTTGCCAAAGCAGGTTCCCTAGGACAGGTCTCACTGTTAAGTGTCCAGACAGGTCTTGAATATCTCCAGAGATGGAGACTCCACAACCCCCCTGGGCAGCCTGTCCCAGGGCTCTGTCACCCTCACCGTGAAAAAGTTCTGCCACAAAAATCTCAACGGTTACTCCTGAATAACTCCATTTAAAAAAATAAACCAAAATAACTAAAAAACACCCCCTGCTATTCCATTCAGCAATTCACTATCTACAGTCTGACTGTACAGGTCAGAAAATAACTCATAGATGTATAAAAAAACAAAACCCCCAAACCCCTAACGCTTATCTAAGTGGTAAATTATGTGTATAGAAAAACAAGCCTAGCTGCAATAAAAGCAGCTAAGTATCAAAACTCTGTAACCATTTAGTGCTTTAAAGACTAGCAATTTACCCATTAAGGAAAAGTTTTAAGTGACAAAAACATTAAAGAATGTACACACTAAGATTTCAGCAAAGATTAAGGAATAAATATAAGGAATTTCTCCAAAATTCTCTCAACTAAAGACAAAGTCCATTATCTTGTGAGGGAGGGTGTGCACTCAAAACAAGATGTTTTCTGTCACTAATTATTTCCCAATTGCACCAGCAATACTTTATCATCTTTGAGAGAGAATTTAAAACCATTGATTTCTCTATGAGGTAAAGTAGCGATAAACACTTTTAAACTAAATTTTAGATAGGTTATTTAATACAGTTACTAATTACAGATGTAAAGTAGGTACTTTTGAACACACAGACGTTTTATAATGAAGCTATATGGATCAATATTTACTAAGCCAAATTAAGTAAGAAACACTCTTCTGAAGCCATAGTAGCAAAAGTTATCTATGGTGCTATAAAGTTACAAGTATTTCTTCCTCCATTTTATATTCTACTAGTGTCTAACCCCCATTTTATATTCTACCACCCATTTTATATTCAACCACCACAGGCCTACTCTACACCAAAATCTGGCATGAACATATTTCAAGATTCACAGAAAATGACCATCTGACTATCATAATGAAATCCATAATGCTATTTTTGTAAAAGGCCACAAGTACTCTGAGACAGCATAACTGTGGAGGAGAAAACTCCACCTTGCAGCAGCAGTTTACTCCATTAAACAGTTATTTTATTTAATAACTTAAAACCAAACCCAAATTCATTCTTATTTACCAATTCCTTGCATATCTGGGGATAAATATTCCAAGTAATTTTGTTTCGCCATAGCTGCCACATTACTTTCTTACACTCTTTTACTATGACACCATTAACTTCCTGCACTCAGTCCAGATGATTCAGCTCTCTCCACAATGCCAAAAGAAGAGTATCCTAACAGAGCATCTCAGGATAAGTCAATTGCACCCCCTTAGCTCACTCTTCCACAGAAAATGGGAAAAAGGGAAAAAGACAGGGTATATCACTCTACTAGGAAGCAAAGTACAGGAGAAAGGAGAGGCAATTTAAACTTTAAAATTATGGAGATTTGTGAAATGGTGTATTTTTTTTCCCTTCACAAAGAGCTACCAAAGAAAGAAGGGAATAGTTGAACAACTTCCTCCACGAGTATTCCTCAGACTCACTCCAGCTTAAAAGCCAAATCAAGTGCACCTCCAGAGCCTAAGCTTATTAAGAGAAGCAGAAATGTCACATAATTACTAGTCATGGCTACAAAATACAGGCACTGCACTATCAGCTGAGGTCAGCAGATCACATTTACCTTCTCAGAGAGAGTTCTTGCTGACCTTCAAAGCACAGAGCAAGAATCATCTGTGAAACCATCAAATGTTTGGAGCACAAGGAAGAGAGAGGAAGCAAAACAAGTCTGTCTAAAGCACATTAAGGAGCTGTTTTCCTAGATAAGAAAAGGACAACCCAAAAAAAAAAAAGCATTTTCTTAGGATGCTCTCACGTTCTTTGACCTTGCTATCAATTTCAATCTGCAAGTTTGTTCACGTTTCACATTCTCTTTTGTCTCCCTGTATCACACATGTTCTAGAGTTGGGCCTATTTGGGAAAAAAAGGCAAGATTATTTTTGCAAATGGATTTTCTTCATTTTTTAATCAATACACTATGTTAGGAAAACGTACGTTGTATTTACATGTATCTAAGCAGCTAAAAGTGTGAATTCTATGTGAATTCTGTGGTACTGGTAATAAGACTCAAGACTAGAATTTTTGTATTGATCACAGCTTTACTTATAAAATGCATCTCAGTACAAGTCTTTAATAAAATGTATTAACCAGACATTAAACTTATGCCAACCTTAGAATTCTGTATTATGACATGTATTTACATACAAGAACAATACTGAAGGTTTTTTGGGGTTTTTTTCCACTGCCAGAACACAAAGCTTCTCAAATACTAAACACATCTTCATTTTGCAAGAGTCAGACCTGGAGCATTGTCAAGTTTTAGAAAATCTTCTTCTACTGAAGGTATCTAAATACCTGTTCTAGCTAATCTGCAACTGCTAAAACATCACTCCACTAAAAAAAAAAAGTAAGAGACCATACTTCCACAGCAATTTAAGCCAGTCTAACAGCTACCAAGGTCCTACTTTCCTCCTGGAACTAATGTAAAGGAGGGGGCAGGATTTTGTGCAAGTGTTCATACAGCCAGCCACACAGCAAACATCTGAATTAAAACCATCTTAGTAACAAAGTTCTTCCATTTTAATCCAACTCTCTGATTTGATTCAAGCATAAGAAGAGCACAAAAGTGGGAAGAGGAGACAGACCAGGCTATAAGAGGAACGTGACACTGCTTCTTGGCACTGCCTTAGGATAACTTATTTAAAAGAATTTTGAAACTTCAGCTCTAGTGTCTAAACTATTTCTGACAAAATCGCTGCGTCAGTCACGGACACACAGAGGTGTAAGTGACACAGCTACGCTGGCATAAGTCTTAGGTTATACAATCACTGCTTGTCTCTCTAAGGGGTAGCATGGTTAAACTGGTAAAGCTATGCCATGAAAGCTGTGTATATAATGGGATACTTATACCAGTATGAGAAGGTAAGGGGCCCTACAACAGGCATAGCCTATGTCTAACTATGCAAGATATTTCAGTACCCAGTGGCAGGAGTAGTCCAAACCTAATGCAAGTGCAGCTGAGATACTCTGCATCAGAATGGACACACTCCTGGTCTGGATAACCCTGTTCAAGAAAGCCTAAATGAACAAGCAGTTTTGCAGGAATGCAAGATGATGCATTTTCCTTATCTTTTTAAGCACAGTTCTGTTTTTTATGCAAAACAACTGAAAAACCCTGCAGATAAAAAGTATGCTTAATAATCAGTTTGAGCCATACTTTGAATTAGTCATTCTGTAAACACACAGAGCTATCTGATGCAGATTCTGCAGTCAATTCTGTAAGTCTACCCTACTTCAGTTGCTAGTAATTCTACACATAAAGGAATCCCAGGATTCAGCTCATTTTAAACCAATTACACTAATTCACTTGCAGTCCTAGAGCTTGCAGAAGTAGCTCACAACAGTTTTTCTGTACTAGCTTCCCATATGGACACCCTTATTCCAAAATGGAAGGGCTTACCAGAACACCATGAAAGCTCTAAGTTCCCAGAAAGGGGCAAATACAACACAGCTCCCAAGACTGTAGTTTGTATACACTCCTGTATTTCACAATAACCTCCCACTGCGTGCACATCCCAACACAGCAAAACTTAAAAAGACTTTCTCACAGTTCACTTCCAGCTGAAAGCATAAAGTGATGTATATTTGGCTTGAACTAAACAAGGACTAACCTATTTCTGGGTTTGTTGCGTTCTTTTTCCCTTCGTAAAACACTGTACAAAAACATTTTAGAGTGAAGGCATGTTGCCTCAAATCTTGACTTTTCCAAAGTAACTAGATTTAAACAATAATTAGTCTTCCCCTTCCCAATGAACTCTTGATCTTACTGGCTAATACTAAATAGAAATGATGAAACAGTGAAGTCAAATTAGTTTCCTACTGGACTTACGACAGCAAAGGTAGATGGGATGGTCCCTATTAGCATTCCAACAGAAGAATGATACACAGTATGAGCTCATCTCTTAGACATAAGCACAGCCAATTAAAAGTTACACCGTATGACTGACTGAGTTTTATGGTATCCAATAAAGCACAAGGGCGAAATTAAGTTTCTTCTGTAGCCAGGAAAATTCGTAACATTGCTCTCCTGTGCAGACACTTCAAAGACTAGAGAGGAGCAATCCACAGCCACTATTCTGTTACAAGTACTAGAATAAGACACAGATCTGGTCCTCAAACAAGGTTATTTTTCCTCCTCTTTATATATTATGCATATACTATTTTATGAAATACTCATGGCAAGCATATTCAAGTGCTTCCAACTCAAATATCACAAGTATTAATGATATAATCTGAAGGGAGAACACTAGATAAGTCAGGAGTGCAAAAATGGACTACCTCCCTAGAGGGCCTTACAAAATGATTTCTCAAAATCCACAATCTTTGCCATGGAAGAATGAAATTCCTTGTTTCCATATCTAAATTGCAGCAAAGTTTTACCTAGTTTGTCAGAGACAAAAAGAGAGTCTGCATATTAATGCTAAAAGTTTAACCAAAAGTATTTTCTCAATTTAATACTACTAATAGTAGCAACTATTAGTGCAAAAGTGATGAAGTACAGAAATGACAACAGCCCTTACTAGGATCATGAAACACACTAGAAACTGTTTAACAGGTAAATAATTTAAGAACTACGCTAATTACTCACACCATTTTATAACAAGTTTAATGCAACTGAAAGCCCACTTAACTCAGCACTGGACTGTTAGGCAGCATTTTCTTGCAGTTTACAGTTACACAAATTTACTATGATAAAACATTAACTTTACTTACATTTTATACTGAGTAAAGTGAACTAACCTTAGGACTCATACACTTCTTTCCTATTAAAGCCAAACTCCTGGAAACAAGCACAGAAGAATGAATGCAAGACTGGGAAGGTTAAAGGATCGGCTAATCCCTACTACCTGTAGGCCCACAAAGAGTTGCGGTCAGAGGGTACCACCTGGTAGCTGCAGACTAACCCCAATCCTAAACGAACCCAGTCCTGTAATCAGTGATTGCTCTCTTTCCTTGGGTTTTTAAGAGATTACCTTCAACAACCAAATGAGCCTGACCCCAGTGGAGACCAAGAATTATTTTTCTATTTTCCATTTACAAAATCTTTAGGATTCTGCCAATTGATATGGAGATCATCCACTAGAAAGCTCAACTCAACTGGAGACAGGTTAATATGAAAAAGTGCCACTAACAGCACAGAAACAAGCAACAGATCTTGCCTTCCCTGCATAAATATTCTCACTACCAATACTTGGCCAACTCATAGCTCTGGTCAAATGATCATTGCCATTTATGTGAAGGATTTTGAATCATAGGTTTATGATACTCAGAATACTAGCGCTTATTGGGACTTAGGTAATACTGCCTGAAAAGTGCAATGGTATTATATTCATGGAACTTGAGAAAGTAACCTTTTCTATAATTATAGGAGAAGGTCTAAAACTTGTCTTGCCTAGGCATGGCTTGAAATACAGAATGGACAAAATTCTTTTTGGAAACATACAGAGGATCTCACTAACAACTATTTTACAGTTAAAATGGTCTTCACATTTCAGGTAAGTGCAGCCTAAAGAGCCATTATGGCTCTCATAACTGTTCTACCATGAGAGTTTCAACCTAGAACCTGTTCAGTCTAACAACCCTAACAGCTTTGCACCTACCAGAAAAACCCAAGCCTCTGATTTGAAGAGGACTCATTGTCTTATAACAGTGGAAGCTCCTGAACTAAAAAGGAAAGGTCTACTTTAAGATTCTTCAATTTGTTTACAGGGGAAATTTAAATTTCTTTACCAGATGTGGCTACAGAGTTGGACCCTCTATCTATTTTCTTTCAGAAACAGAAAAAACCCTCAGTAATTAAAAACTAGAAACACATCACATAGGAAGACACCTAGTCCCACCTCGTCCTCAAAGCAGGTTGCTCAAAAACTTGAGTTTTGAACATCTGCAAGAATACAGATTCCACAATCTCACTGATCAAGCTGTTTAAATGTTTGACTACTATGATGGTCATTTTTTTTCCCCCCAGCGTTTAGTCAGAATTTCCCATGTTGCAGTTTGTGTCCATTTCTTCCTACTCCTGTGCACTCCTGAGACAGGTCTGGCTCTTCTCCAGAGCCTCTTGTTAGGTATTTATGGATGACAGGAAGATGTCCCTTTGAACAGTTCTCTCAACATCAGTTCTCTCACCCTCTCCTCACACACCATGTGCTCCTGCCCTTTAGCCACCTTGATGGTGTTCTGCTGGGCTCACTCCAGCACTGCAGTGTTCTACATTGGAAAGACCAAAATGGGACGCAAGCACAGAGCAGAGTTAAATGATCACTCCTCACAACCCACTGACTACATTCTTGCTGAAGTAATCCAGTATGTGGTTGGGCTTCTTTGCCACAAGGGCACTGCTGAATCACATTCAACTTGCTCTCTGGTCTGTCATGCAAGTCTTTTTGTTAGCCTGCTTTGTTTCCAGGCTGCATGTCCTGATGCATGGCATTATTTCCTCCCAGATACAGGACTTGGTACCTACCTCTGTGGAACCCATTCGTTTCTCCAGCCTACTGAGATACCCTTGCATAGCACCCTGCGCTCCAATGCGCTGACACACCACCACTACTAATTTTTTTTATATGCAAGACTTCTGGGAGGCTCAAAAGCTCTCATCTTTATGCCTTTTTAGGCTTCATGCCTTTTAATTAACTAGGCACACTTTAGCTTTATTCTCACAGTCCCTCTGCACTTACTAAACCTCTACTGACTTCATATGTATTAGCAGAAAATGGACACTGTTTTAAAAAAGAAATCTGTTGCCAATTCAGGAGCTGTAATAGAAGACATCTCATTCTTATATATGTACATTGGTTCTACATCCTAAGCAGCAGAAAAACAAGCATCCACAATTTTCAACAGGCCCTTCTAGTAACACTAAAGCACCATTACTACTAAAAGTTTCCACTTTAGTGAGTTCAACTTCTAGCATCCAAGACTGCTCAAATATAAACAAACTGAAGTAATGAATTTCTGAGTGTGAAGATTAAATGTTTATGTATTTTCCAAGTAACAAAAATTTTAAGATGCACCACACTATGATCAGACACAAATTACAAGACCACTACAGGCAATGGTAAAAGCAAACATTACTAGAGTTACTAGAGTTACTAGAACTCTAAAAGCTTAAGAAGGGAGGTGGCATAGCAGATACCCGTTACCTTTCTGTTCTCCAGCAAATCACAAAACCACATAGCAGACTCCAAAACAAACATCCACTTCCTTCTTGGAAATTAAGTACTCCACATTTTGCCATTAACCTCCTGTCTGCTTGAATGCTGTCTTGGATTCAAACAAACTACAAGCATCCACCTGAGCAGATGTTTGTACTCCATAACTGTAGTTGAGTTTAATTTATGCTCAGCTGTATCTGGGTTTGCCTCCCATGCAGATAAAGCCCTGGCTCTTGACCTTCATTAAGAGAACATTTTGTCGTAGACATACCAGCAACTCTCTTCTTGCTAGGAAAAAGCTTTGTTTTCCAGTGAGTCACCTTCAGTACCAGAGTACTGGTTTCACTATGAGATATCTATTAGCTTCCAACTCAAAGATGGCCAGAAAACATCTTACTTTTCTACATGACAATAGAAACTGAATGACAAATTAAACATTAAATCCTTTGATGCTAACAATTTCTTTAAAGCTTAACACCAATGCTCTACTGAAATATGAAAACAAATCACACTAACATATCTAACAAACTACAATCAGTTCTCAGCATCCAAGTGACTACAAGATGCTTCAACATGTTTGTATTCATTGT
The DNA here is from genome assembly GCA_013400835.1 of Zapornia atra. Lineage (NCBI taxonomy): Eukaryota > Metazoa > Chordata > Aves > Gruiformes > Rallidae > Zapornia > Zapornia atra. The sequence goes on along the minus strand of VZTU01032724.1, from coordinate 53,441 downwards.
TAAATGCCAGAGAGGTGTTCCCCACATAAGTTAGCTGCTTATAAACAGGTAAGGATTTGGCTGCCCACCGCAGCATTACAGTATCACTATTCTGAAAGAATACCACCTAACCTTCACCAAAGCCTTCTCCCACTTACCAAAAGCTGGATACTATTCTCCCTCCACCTATATATTGGTTTCTTCATGATGCTGCAGCCTCATACTTTTGTTCAAAGTGTGTTTTGTGGCTTTAGAATTTCAGCCCATAAGACCAACAAAATAAAAGACTAATAAAACAACACAACAGGAAAGAAATTAAGTTGAGCAACTGGTGCCATGCCTAGACTGGGATTTGGAGTACAATCTGATTTAATGCACTGTTTACTCACTTTAGAATTTTAATACAATCATAGCACAGTACCCCTAACTGTCAAGTTACTACCTAGGCTAACAACAGCTTCATCTTTGTTAAAGATGCATTACCTCATCTACCTTAAAATTTTAAAGCCTTTACAACATACAAAGGTAAATTGTTTAACTCATACTTTGAAGAGCACTCCCGACAAAGAAATTTTTGTTAGTATCACCTATTTAATATTAAATAGATGCAGAGATACAAGGATCTTTCTTAAATACACAATATCCCACTTCTTAAGTTAATGTATAAGGTTTATAGTAAAACTAGAATAAAGCAAGCAGAGCAAAAATGCTTTTGTGGCTTAAGTGTGAAAAGGCTTTAAATGCTTTTTCAAAATACACAAGAAGCCCCAGACTAAAAAAAAAAAAATTAAAAAATAACAGTCTTCATCTCTTATCTGTAAGCCAAATAGCAAGATCATCTAAAATTAATACGTTAATGATTTCCCAGAAATGCTATTTAAGTCAAGGAAACAGAAAGCACTAAGTATCGTCAGTCATATGAATAGCAAGGACCCAGAGCACCATTGTCCAAGGGTCCATAGCAAGCATAAACACACTTTTCAGAACTCTTTCTTCACTGATACTTAGAAGTGAAACTTGGTGCTTCCAAAAGATACTTCAAACATAGGAGGACTTAACTGCCATCCAGCTGCTCCCTTTTAAAACCGCTTCTGATTCCATGACTATTTCAGCCCAAAGGTGAGTACTAGAAGACAGAGAACAAACTTCCTATGCACTTTTTTACTGTGTCTGCCCTCTCCCCCAGGCATTTGTGCTCATACTGCATGTTTAAGGAAACAAGGGGGCTGCTCTTCATGTTTGCGCGTAGCTCAAAGCATCAAATCAAGAATAATTTAAGCGGAGACAAACGGCCTTCAGACAGGGACCTAAAACTTCTAAACAAATGTAGTATCACCATTCATGAAAAAAAGTTGGCAGATTTTTTTTAGAGAAACAAGGTTTAATAATTTTAGTACATAAATCATAGAAAAAAACCACTTTTTTCCTTTGTAATTGGTAGTTAATACCTCCATTCACCATCTCACTCCATGTGTTTTCATACTCAGTGGTACTAACACCCTAGTTTGACTGCCTTTGAATGCACAAATATTCACAAAAAACTTTGCTTGCAACTTAGACAACCACTGAGTAATGCTGAAATTTTGTATTCAAGACAGGGACTCAGTACATTGTGTAAACTGCAATTTTATACATACTCTTATATAACACTCTTACATACCTTGCTAATGGCAGGAAAAAGAAGTAGCATCAAATTCTTCTGTATTGTCATTTTAAAATTCCATTATTTTAGTTTCCTAAGAATTGTGGTCTTATTTCTGGAAAGCTTTAGGCAGCTTAAAGGCTATTTCATAATACTATTTATTTTCAACATTCTATACTGAGCCCTTCAATGCAGAGACTAAACAAGCAAGAATAGTGAAAAATATGCTCATCACCAGATTTAACCTTCCAAGTAAGAAAATTTACCATGGATCTCCCCCAAAGCCTGTGTAAATTAAGGTGTTTTGGGTTTTTTTATTATTGTTAAAGCAAAGGGAAAGGGTCTTGAAGCCTTTAGACAGCACTCCCAAATAAAGGCTTCTTTGTTCCCACAATATCACAATATCAGCTGGTTATATGGGCAAGCAGGTCTAGATTTTCTAGCTTTGTTATAAAGGTATCCAACTAGAAATTTCTCTTAGTTTACATGCAATTCTGTATTCGCTGTGCAATAGCTTGGCAAAATCAGCCTGGGCTCCAAAGGCAGCTGTAAAACAAGGCCCTTAGATTTTTCTAGGGGCTAGTTCAAGCTGCATAGCAACAATGCTGTTAGCACACAATTTAAAAGCACACCAACTACTCCTACCCTAAATACATTTCCTTTAAGTCATTAGTATCTTTCAAAAATTACCCTCTCAATTTTTCCTCTGTCAATACCTTCAGATTTCCAAAACACCAGCACTAAGAGTTACATATTCACATTAATATTTCACAAGCATCCAACCTGCAACATCATCCCAAGTAGGACGACAATGACGACACAACCATTAAAACCTATCTGGCTGACGTCCACCAACTCAGATACAGACACAGCAGAAGCTGTAGTGATGCAACCCTGCGAACACTGCTATATATTGCCCAAAACTGATCAGAACTTCTTTCACGTCCCCCTGAAAGCAGCCAGTTTCCGTTACTGACCACCACATACCTCAGAACATACTGTTCAGGAAACGAGGTAACATGACTGACATGAGTGAGGCTTTAAAAGCATCCACCTGAAGGTGAGTAAGCCTGCAGTGGGATAAAGGAAGTTCTGTATTAAAGTCGCCTATATAAATAGGGACTTGCTTGCAACCCTTTGGAAATAAAATGCAGTTAACGCCATCCCCCGCAGCCTCGGGCTCTGGCTGAGCAGAGGGGCGAGTTAAAGGGATGCGCGAGACGGTGTACCCCCCACCTCAGCCCCACCAATTCGCTTCATCACCTCCCAGCCCGCACGGAGAAGCCTCTCCCGGGCCGAGAGGCGCGTGGGCCCGGCCGCGCGCGGGCGGCGGCACTCGCGCGCGGGCGGAGGGACGCGTGAGAGCGCG
>VZTU01032724.1:36261-49882 GCA_013400835.1 Zapornia atra | reverse complement strand
CTCAGGAGGGGCCGCCGTAGGCGCGGAGCGGGCACCGGGGCTCCCCGACGGTGGGGGTCGAGTGCCGGCCGGCGAGGGCGACAAGATACGCTCTCGGCCTCCCCTAGTCCTCCTGCCAACTTCCTCCCCTCCGCTGCCCCCGAGCGAAGAATGCAGCCGCCTCTTAAGGAGGCGCGGGGGTTTCGCCCCGCTCGCCGCCCGCCCCGGGAGACACCTGCCCGCCTGCCGTTGCTCGCCACGTCGCGAGCCGAGCGGGTCCCCGGCGGCGCCTAGCGAAACCGTGAGGAGCAGTGTCTGCGGGCTGAGCCCTGACGCCGCCGATGGCGGGCCCCGGGGCATTTTAGGTGGTTGTGTTGTCATGGCTCCCGCCGCGAGCAGCGCGGCCCTCCCGGCCTCACCTACCCGGCCCGGCCTTGTGCCCGCAGGGTGCAGCAGCAGGGAGGCCTGAAGCACCGTGCTGGGGAAGGGCGTGAAGGAGTGTCTTCGGGAGGGCCGGGCCGGGCCGAGGGGTTCGGAGGTAGCCGCGGAAAAGTTTGTGTGTCTCTGAGGGAATACCTGGCTCAAGGAACCGCTGCCGTGTCTTGGTGAAGTCCCTGAACAAAAATAACTGGGGGCGTTTCACATGCCGTGAGAATCTGCTCAACCTGCCCGTACGGCAGCTCCCATCTATTTTTATTTCCCACCCTTATGCTCGCTTGAGAAAACCGGAGTTCGGTACGCATCTCTGTCCCTCCTTGCCTTCTTCCCACCCTTGCCCTCCCCTTGGGGACGCCGCTGCTCCCTCACACGGGACAGCGAGGAACTTACAGGTCGGGTAGGCCGAGGAGCTCTGGGCCCAGGAACTTTGAGGAGACAGAGTAAAAACTGGTCCTTTTTATGGATTCTGCTACAAGATCTTAAAACTAGAGTAAAAGGTGAATGTCAGTCCTGTCTAATGGACTGTTACATTTTATTGCAGAGGCAAACATGGCAAGCCACAGATGTCGGTCTGTCTAGACAACTGAAACAGGATACCAGTAACCATCCCTGCTAGCCTGAGGTACGCAAAATCGGTATGGTATGTAAAAGCATAGATAGATTTTCAGAGTGGAACGTGAGATTGAATTTACAATTGTTGTTTATTCAGGAACTAGAGGCTTTCAAGACATTAAGGTCTAGAGGAAGATTTTATAGTGCCTCCTCTTAACGGTGCAGTGCAGACAATGTACAACACAGACTCAACAAATGTCTATTTCTGGTATGGCTGTCATTTGCAAGTGTTGTTTATTTACCTCCATTAGTATACACAGCATTTTAAATACTATATACACAGTAAAAAAAGTATAGACTCAAGGGATTAAAAAAATGTCTGGCAACTGTATACATATGCGTATTGGCCTTTTTCTCTGTGTGTTTACTCTTCTCCCATGGTTTGACTGGAAAAAGTCCATTATTGTGAAAGAATGTGGTACCATGTATATCAGTTCCCCAAATTAGGTCTTCAGACCAAGACTTACTTTTAACATAAAACACAATGGCAATTTTTAGTACCTTTTTGGAAAGGATCATTTTGCACTAGGCCTGATTTCTTTTTAATGACTTGTAGTGTGATCTTGGACCTTCAGTCTCAGAATAATTTAGACATCTAAGTCCCACTGATGTGTCTTAAGTTCCTTTTCAGAAGGTAGGTCATGACTTCCCTTTGCCTCCTGCTCTAACCTGTAAAATAAGGATACTACCTAAACTCTGGCCCCTTGGAGCTCATAGATCAGAGTTAAATTCAAGATGCACTGAGTTCCTATTGAACACTGTAGACAAAAATTATAAAGGTAGCATGTAAAAATATGTCGGTTAAATGCCTTGTGCTTTTCTGGACAACTCATAGAAAGAAGCTGAGCTTCTAATATTCAGATTTTGCTCTGAATTCAGTGGAAAACATGACCTTTATCAAGTGTCAAAATCCCTTGTGTTCCTGTGATTATGCCTGTATGTTATAGGTAGTAGACATCCAATAACAGCCACAGTAAAGGGCAATGATTTTGCCTGGTTTGTATCTAGATTCATTTTCATGTGCTCATTTGGATTACAAATGTCAGAGTCTGTTACTGCACAAAGCAAATCAAATTAATATGAATTACTGTATCTCTTTTCCTTAGTATAACACACTCACTTCCCTTGTTAATTTTCTCTTTGATAGAAGAGAATATAGAAAGGTTTTTGGGCAAGTAGAACAAAGTCATGGTGAGTTTTGCCAGAATTAAAATACTGCATAAAGTCAGTACCTCATGTAATCAGCATGCCGGGGTTATCATTGTGTACCTCAATACTATTTGATGCTTTACTGTAGTTTACTACTTTACAGAAGACTTTGCAGGTGCTTAGACCAGAACGGGACCATAGACTAGCAGTCTTTAAATAGGTGGTTTGGGTTTTGGTTTTGATTTAGGCATTATTCATGAACTATGAAAATGCTTAGAAAAAAAAGAGAACAGGGCATCTTTGTATAATTTCAGTGACTTCCATGTCTGACTTCATAATATATTTTATAATGCAGGTCTGTATATATCCTCTGAATTAAGTTCTCATTAGTCTTTCACCCTTATAAAAATCCATACCCAAAATGTAAAACTGTAGTTCTTTTAACATAGTCAGCTCACTTTTTGAATTACAGAATTTTGTAGTATATCGCATTTCAGGAGATGGTTCTTTCATTGATCCCATCATCAATTTAGCCTTATACTAAACAGTTCTTTCAATAGCAGTTTTCACAAACTGGCTGCAAATTGGCCAATACTTGTGTCTGTTGGTGTTGATCACAAGTAATAGAGTGGGAAATACAATTCTGGGTATCCATGCATGGCTTAATATATTTGGCATATTGCTTTGAAATATTTCTGGAAGTGGGAGCAGGAAATATGGTGCATTAAGTGAAGTTAAAACTATGTAAGATTACTACAGCAGGGAAGTTTATAGCATCAGTGGGTATGAAGTAGTATCAGTGGTTGTGAGACCTCAGCCCAAGCTCTCAATATGGAAAGGCTGTCAGTATGTACTATATCATTTCTCCTGTAATATGGAGAATAGTATTTATCCAACAACCTGTATATAGGAAATAGTTCCTCACATTTTCTTGGAGAAGTGCCCGTTGTTCATGCACAAATCGCACACATTGGACTCACCTGCTGTACTTACAGTGGAGTTACTGTGTGCATGGTTCATCTGTCTGAGACTGTGGATGCCTCCAACCCCAGTATACTGCCTGAGGACTCACAAGATCCTTATGACAGCACTAAGTATAATTAAATTTCTGTTTGAGTTAAGATTTCTTGATGATCACTTTCTCATTTCCAGTTTACTGATTTTATTCTGTTCATATTAACTGGATTTTTTTTCCTAGTAGAACTATTCTAGAATTAGTCTAGAGAGTTTGGAATTGACATTCTTCCCGGTGATTGGAAGAAAGCACCATTTTTTAAACAACAACTTTCCAGCATGCAACATTCTGTTCCTCTTTTCCTGCTTTGTGTCTTGCATAACAAGACTTAGCCCCTCCTCATTCTGGCCTCTTTAGTTGAGAAAAATCAAAAATGTCAAGCTTGATCTTCTCTCATTGTTGCTGGAGGATTTTTTTTCTCGATGAGGAGAGCTGTCTCAAGAGATCTGTGTATTGATTGCACACACTTCAGATACAGGGGTTGAACCTGTAACACATTTTTAATTCTTCTTTTGTTTATTCTGTGAAGCATCCATACAAGGATTAACTGTACGGGCTGTATTAGTATTAGATGGTACGCTCTTTGCATTTAAATCTTCATATGCTCATTTGTGATAATGCTTTACTTTAAAAATATATCAAGAAATAATATTCATAAAACTAGGTTATTTTTAAATGTATCCCTCATTTTCCATCAAAATTACACCTACAGCTCTCTGTCATCACAGCTTTTAAGAGACAGGCCTGCATGCCAGAAGTTGTCTTTTCTATCTGTGTATCGTTTAGTACATTTCAGAGATTACAAAAATAAATTTAGCCTGTACGGTTATTGTCTGTCATATTGTGTTCCTGTTGTGGCAGCGTCTGGGTGACTCAACTCATTCCGAAGATTAGCTTTATCATAAAAATAACTAACTGGTTGTGCAAGTTGACCGAGTTTTAAGTTGTCATCTCAACTTTCCTGTTCCTCCTGTCCGTGTCCACGTCCGGTTGCGTGTCCAGGTGTCAGAGTGCCCTCTCCTGGGTGGAACCGGACAGATTGGCTTGCTCCTGTGAGACGGATCCCTCCGTTCGGGAGCTCTTTGTAAGGCAAAGAGCTCGTGGCACTTTAGCTGCCTTGACCAGTCTTCTCCAACATGTGTACAGCTATTGAGGAAGAACCCGTAGGAGTTCTGAGGGCAGAAATGCCTAAAACTGGTATAACAGCAATTGTTCGGTGTTCCTGGTAGGGAGAGGCGGTATTCACTCATGATGTCTGTGCTTTCCAAATGGTATTTTTCATATCATTAGCAGCTTAAATGCATAGGCTTTAAAAGGTAGTGAGTGTACTAACTGAACATCACTGTCACCTAAAGTCATTCAGTTTGAATTCTTGTGATGCAATTCATGTGACTTAGTAGAGTTAGATCAGAAATTAATTCAGCTATTGATTTTGCATCAATCAATCTATGGCTTAAACAAGATTTAGAAAAGTTTTCATTAAATAACGAATGTGCAGGAATTCTTGGTAGTTTATTGGTAACATCCTATTCTTCATCTGTTAAGGGCTTTTATTAGAAATTCACAGGACACCCTAGCCATTTCATTAATTTGGTGGCCTGGCATTATCTTCTAATTTGATGTAACATCTGAACATGATGTTCTTTTGGTAAGAAAACCTAGAGACAAGCAGCCCAAATGCTTTTAAGTTTGTTAGCAAAATAAATGTATGGGTTTTTTAAAAAAAACATACTTCCTCTTTTTTGTGGAGCAATTTTTAACTGGTTGTATGTACACCTTGGGATCTAGGGCCTGTTTCTTGCGGGTTCATGAAAGGGAAAAAAAAAAGTATCAGGAGACTGACAAGTTGACCACAGGGAACTAAAAGCATTTCTTAGAAAGGAAAAGGAATAAAGCTATACTCCTGTGTTCCTATTACAAAAAAAGAAAAAAGAAAAAAAAGATAGCAATCTTTTTAAGGATCCTTTCAAAATGAAAGCAAGGTGGGAATGCAGAAATAGATTTCACAACTTAGCGTGGCTATTATTATAATGGAAGAGAGGATTTGGCCAATAATAGAAAGTGTATAGTCACCATGCTGCATTGCTGGTATATTGTTTTCCGCTCAGAAGCATTTCCTACCCTGAACGAAGTATTTGCATTTCATATTGCCATCTATTAATGTAATAACTTCTAGTACATTATCTAATCATGTAACTTTATTTAATTAAATATGGCAGTCTACCTTTCATAGATAGTTACAAAAGGGACTTAGAGCTGCTGTAAAAGGGCAGCTGGACAGCTTTTCCTGGACAGTGGGACATCATCTTCTCCTGATATCCTTATGATTTGTGACTGAATAACAATTCCCACTATTTTAATAACTTTAAGTACTGAAATCAAATGCAAGCTGATGCTCAGAAAACCTTAATTTCATAAATGTCATAATAACTGAAGTATATGGGACCTTGAATCTGGAATTTGTTGCTCACTGAAGTGGTAGCTGGGGAAGTACTAATGCAGCAAGTAAGTAAGAGGAAATAAAATGACATTAATATTTTGGAATGATTGCTTGGGGTGGAATTAGGGTTTCTTATTGAGGACTTTAGAATTAGAACTGAAACAGAAAATTATTGTGAACCATTATTTGAATATGGGAAGCCAGAATAAATAAAAAAAAATACTTTATGTTAGAGGAAAAGTAAATGCAGTCACAGCCTAGTTGCACAGCACTGGTAGTGACCTTTAATTGCCAAAATACTTTCATATTCCTCAAAGAGTGGATAAGCTTACTGTTGAAAACTTGATTGTGTACAATCTGATTCAACTGACAGCATGTAGATAAAATTTAGGTCTCCAAGATGCTTCTGCCTGGCTTCTTGCCTTTCCTTTGAGGGGACAGACAACACTTCTTCAGGAAGCGTATGTTGCAAACTGTCCTCCTACATCACTGCTGTGTGGTCTCAGGAGAAAAGGATGTGACTGGACACCTTTTCTTCATCCTCTATGTAACCTGAGACATCAAGCCATCAGTGCAGGCTGCAGAGGTATACCCAAAACAGGGATCAAACTTCCACAGGCAGTAGTGTTGATATACAGCATGTGTGGTCCCAACTCAAGAGTCCAGCTGTAAAAGAATATGAATTGAAGATGTATGAGTAACCACACTATAATACAAGAATACACACAGTAAAATCAGAAATCTACTAGAAGCCAAACTACAGAGAGAACATACTCCAGTATACTTTGCATTCCCAATTGTTATGAATCCCTTCAATGATCTCTTTGTTTTGTAAAGCACAAGTCTTTTTAGGGATCCTGAAAGGTAGAAAAATATTGTTCCTTCTAATAAACCAAAACTTGAGCTCTTGAATTCAGCTGCTATTCCTTGATGTAACAATTTCAGGGGCCTGAGGCTTTTTGAAAATTCTAACTAGAATTTGAACTTATTTCTGTTGATGGCCATCTTGCTAAAGTACAGTATAATCTGTCATGACGGGCACCACATCCACAACTGATGAAAGTCTTTTGGAGCTGTCTACAATAAAAATCTACAAAATTGTGAAGTTTGTCAGAGATCATCCAGAAAGAGCTCCACCATGACAGATAGGTAATTTATCAAGCTGTATTGCTGTTGATACAATCCTAAAATACCTGCATTTTGAAGAGTAGAACAATTTTGTATCCAGAAAAAAACAACTTTTCTATTGACCTTAACTACGGTAGAATACTAATTTAGGGGTAAATCACTAGTCATTGTTCAGACCAGAGTCATGTAAACAGTTAATTGAACTGCACTTGAAGTCTAAGTGATCCTGCTCTGGCAGGGTGTTGACGCAGATGATCTTTCATGGCCCCTTCCAACTTCTAATGTTCGGTGATTTTGTAATGGAAACTGGAAAGGACCAATTCAAGACTACAAAAGACAAGCTGATTTTGTTGTTTTTGTAGTCTCATTGTCTCCAGCTTGGCCGTGTGGCCAGTAAGACCACAGGATCTGGCAAGTTACTAGAGGAAAAAGTTGAGGATAAAGTCCAGTGAAACAAACAAGGCTCATGTACAATTTCCCTGAAGACAGCAGAAGTTAAGCTTTGGATCTCCATCAGGCACACTGTTTCACAGAACAGTAGCTGGAAAATCCCTGCTATTCTATGTGTCTTTCTTTTCAGTAGTAGCATATGTCTTTGTTTAGATGGAAGATCCAGTTTAGATGTACGGAGCTTCTTGTGTTGTACATTTTTCTCAAATGAGACTTAGCAATTATAGCAGTTTCAGTGAAGTATAACCCGTCTCATACGTATCGGCTTTCCCATCTGACAGAGTGCAGATCACATGGTAAATCAGAAGTTGTCACCTTTTAAAAGGCAGTGTTGTAGATCGTATCTTTCTTACCCCAATTAAAAGTTAGTCACACTGGGAGAGATTCAGTCATGCTATATTCTTGTCCCTCATGATTTTGCAGATCCTAACTCTTAGCAGTAGGAATGTTGTGATGTTATGCTGTCAGTCCCTTTCCCAAACGAGGAGCAGACAGATATTGACATGGAATAGGAGTGTGTGTCTATGTATATGGGATGCAGAACAGGCTGCCAAGGGAGGTGGTTGAGTCACCATCCCTGGATGTGTTTAAAAGACGGGTAGATGAGGTACTTAGAGATACGGTTTAGTAGAAGACAAGTATGACTCTACGACAGGTTGGACTCTATGATCTTAAAGGTCTTTTCCAACCTAGTCATTCTGTGATTCTGTGATACATGTATAGTGTCTTCTTGCAGATATTTTTGGGTGTCTTGCTATCCCTGTATTTTAATATCACCCATTCCAAATACTTTTACTCCCACTGAAATTGTGGTGAAAGTGCTCTGCAGATATACTTACTCCTGTATTCCGTCTTGAGTGGCACAGTACCACAGAACCACAGCATGGTTGAGGTTTGAAGGGACTCTCAAGATCACCTAGTCGACCCCCTTGTTAAGGCAGGGTCAGCCAGCAGGTTGCCTAGCAGGACCATGTCCATTTGGATATCTCTAAGGATGGAGACACCACCACCTTTCTGGGCAACCTCTGCCAGCGTTCAACCACCATCAGAAGTAAAGAAATGTTTTCTTATGTTCAGCTGGAATGTCATGTGTTTCAGTTTGTGCCCAGTGCTCTTGCCCTGTCACTGGACACCACTGAGAAGAGTCTGGCTCCCTCAGCAGTTTCTCTACTTCTGCTATAATGTGGTACTGGCTTCAAATCTTTGCATCTTTTTTTTTCAGTAATAATTTCCAGTTTTAGCGACAACCTCTGTGTCCAATTTTGATGTTAGTAGCTTAACACAAAGTAACCACAAGAACCCATTTAAACACTAAAAATGTAAATTCATGCTCTTGAACACTGAAATGGTTTCCCTTAATCTATGCAGTGGGTTTGCAAAATTTATAAACTGAGCTTAATATTACAGATTTTTTTTTCTGAGTTGACAGTGTTTCAGGTTCTGTAAATACTACTTTTTTTTTTCTTATACCAAGCCACCTGTAGGGTTTATAGCTCCTGTTCAGCAGGTTTGACATGCAAACATAGTGCAGCAAGCATCTAGCTGTAGCATATCACATCCTGAAACAGCAAATGTGCAAAAGCTGAAACCCTTGCATTATGTTCATACAGATAGGTCTTGGCCAGCTGAGAAAGCAGTCACTGCTAGTTCACTTGTCAATACCCATGTTCTAAGATCCAAAATGAAAACCATCGTGTAATCTGAAATGTGCTATGGAAACCAGAGCACTGCTTACAGTGATAACAGATCATAGACTCTTCTGCAACAATTTGATTTAGCTTTCTGTAGTTCATACAGAGATTCTGCCACGTTTTATGTGATGGAATACTGATCTCCTCAGGGATGCATGAAATGCCTTCTCTCTTTGTTCTCTCTTTTTTCTTGGTAAATAATGCCTTGGCTTTTTAATGGATGTAGTCTTAAATTTCAGTCATATACTGAGTGCTTAATACGAACTCCAAAACTTCATATATCCATTTCAGATCAGAGTAATTGTCAGTTTCTGACCAGAAAAGTCCAGCACTTTACTGCCTCTTCTTTAGAAGTGTAAGGTGTTAAAACAAAATCCTTTGGGACCTTATTTTCATTTCTTTCTCCCACATTTTCCTCTGCACTAACATTCATCAAATCTACTGGCTTGCATTTTGTGCCTGTGGTTCATCTATTAGATCGGGCTGCTTCTATTAGATGTTCACTTGGAAAATGAACAGGGATTCATTTTTATTTCAAGACTGTGAGAACCTTAACAGTTGAGGGCTCTGACTCACGTTGAGAGGCAATTTCAGACTGAATGCTGAATGCAGGGAGAGGGTGACGAGATGTGTTTTTCCCGAGTGGCAGCAATTTTCAGATGACTATAGCAATGTTAGATGCTGGTAAGTTTATGGCTGCAGATAGGTTATGGCAGTGAACTACAGTTGCTTAAGAAGCAGTTCACACTGTTTCTTATCTTTTCTTTGCAAGAAATCCACCACAATCAGGCAGCTGCTATTATGGTTTCTGCCCCAGAAGAAACACAATTTGTTGAGGCTATAGAAGTGATGGTTCACTTAGACTGCATTTTTAGAGGGGGTTTCCCGAAGTGTTTGCAAAATATGTTCCTGACACTGATTGCATAATTATCTATCACAGTGAAATTTAGGGGACTTTTGTTTAATTGTGTGGTTACTAAGAACTTACAGTTCTAATTCTACAGATTCATTTCATCCTAGTTCACATAGGTATGCCTTTCCCAGCAAGTGTTATCATTGACAGTTTGGTGGTTTGGATATTCATCCTCTATTTTTAAATATTTGTTGGAAGCCCAATCTGGTAGATGTCCCAGTTGGTCTGCTTGCATTTCATGGTTACTCTTAAGTTTCTTGTCGATGCTCTAATTAAGTGTAAAATCATGCTTGTCATCCTCTCAGCTTCAGATTTTCTTCCTCCATTTTCTAGTTTGGAAAACTTCATCGGGCAGCTGTGATCTGTCAGCATTGCAGCAACCCTTTGTGATCATTTCCCCTGGACTGCGGCTGATTTTTATCTCCCTGTTCTGGTGTGTTGATATTTCAGGAGCACAAAAGCCCTCTATAGATCCTCTGACAATTTCAGTGGAGTTTCTTCCTTCCATATTTTCTCCTGTGAGTACTGACAGCTTAGATTGTGGTTGGGTGTTCATTAAGCTTGTATCTATACATCGACAGAAAACCTGGCAGTATGTATTTGGTTCAGAGGTGATCACTTGAGTAAATTTCTGTTAAATTAACCTAAGTACACAATACAGTCTTTGTGCCAGCTAATTCACAGGCTTGCTGCCTAGTATCCCAAAGTACTTTGCAATTCTCCAGTGCTTTTTGAGTTGCTAGCCCAGCTGAATTCTAGGAATGTCTGTGAGCAACTTTTCTAAGGATTTGGCTTTCTTTTTTCCAAAACTAGATCCCTCTTTCCAAAAACCCAGTGTTGCTGCCAAAAGGCCACTCCTCCCTTGCAAGGGTGTTTTATGCTATTTTCCTTTCTGCTCCTAGATGCCATTTGCAGACCATACTGCAGAGATCTTCCAAGTGGCTCTTCAGTGTCAGAATTTGCCATAGTGTTTCTTGTAAATTCCTTCTGGGAATAGCATTATCTATTCATTATGGACTGCATATAAGAAAGGAGGGAGCAGACAGAAAAGGAGTCACATTAAGAGGATTTGCCCCTTTTTAAGGTAATTTTTCAGATCTGATGAAACTGCATGAATTACAGGGTAAGGATTTCCACTTCACAGAGTATCTGGATGTGAGTGATACAATGCATAGTGGCATGAATTGTGCAGCAAAGATTAGAACATCAGCTACAGGGAAAGTAAAGTCCATGGGTATCTGTAAAGTAGCTCATCAGTTATTGGGCAGTTCAGGTCACCAGTGTGACTCTGGCTTTTCTGTTGTCTCTCAGGGTAAAAAAGTTGAAAGCTGTCACTGTAATGTGGAATGTGACGTCTGCCTGTTGCTTTACAAAGTGCTCAAACCACACTACTTTTAGATGATGACTGTAGAGAATACCATAGTAAGATCTGCTCAACTCCCACCCTCCTGCATCGTAGAGGGTTATTGGTAGAAGGAACATTACCACCTTCTGCACTTCACAGAGAGTTGTTTCCATAGTTTTAGCTTGGCAGTGGGCAGCACAGTTCTTTTTTGTGTGCCAAAATCAATGGATTTACTATTCTGTCCTTGTTACTAGCTGATCTTGAATGCATCTCATGCCTTTGTTCATAAAGTAGCCTAAGTCATCACTGTTGTCATCATAGTTTGACTGCCAGAGAAGAGACTTCATAAAGTGAGTCTGAAAACAGCCTCCATATCAGGATTCTATTTTACTGCTGTATCATGCACTAAATTTGCAAGTGTAAGGGGGAGCAGATGGCAGAAGCCTGGAAGTGGGAAGCTGAGATAGAATCAGTGCCTGCTATGACTTGTTCATTTGCCCGTGGGAACCAGGAGGGCCAAATTCTGAGGGATGCTATGGCAGCATGTTTTATGCAGAATACCTAGCTACTTTCTGCTGATATTATATAGATATATGTATGTGCTTATTTGAAAGGAATAAGCAAGTTTCATCCATAAGGATCACCCTTTCATGAATCCATCCTTCAGTAGGCCCATCAGCTTCCCATATTTCCAAGAATGCCAATGGAAACATATATGTATATCAGGAAAATACTGTTTTGCTGTCAGAATGGCAATGCAAATCATGCAGAATACAATACTGAAGAAACAGCTCAGCTCTTTGCTGAGACCAGTTCTGTAAAACTATTTACAGAAACTTTGCAGTAACAACATGGTGGGGGTGGGGGGGGTGAAAACAAGAGTAGGGAGAAAGAGCTGCTTGGTGTGAGTGTGTGCATCTCACCTGGAGGGCTCACTGGCCAGCCAGATAGTGCGGTTTGCACACCTCATCAAAGGACAATTTCAAGAGAGTACCAGACATGATGCAAGTTCCTGGATGGGGTAGTGTGAGAAATGAGCCCAAAAGATGTGATGCACCAACTTTTGAGGAGGCTGCATTTGATTCAGTGTAAGAGAGGAAGACATCACAGCTTTAGCTGTAAATGCCATCACTGCATACTGCTTTCTTGCAGATCACTCCATCATCATCTCTGACAGGTCCTGCCTCTCTTTTACAGACTCATTGCAGGTTCACATTATTCCTGACAAAGCATCATCTAGATCACTTAGTCTTGCCCTTCCAGCTGTAAGATTGTACTAATTCAATGCTCCAATGAGCAATCGCTACAAGGCTCTTTTTCCAATTACAACAGTTGCTCCAAGTCTGCTTGCCATCCTTCTAGCATCAGCAGGCTGCTTGGTGTTTGGTGTTCCTGCCTCAGCTTGACGGAAGGAACCTTCCTTTCCACTGCTGTGTGGTTGCCATTGCCCTGCTCTCTTGTTTGAGCCACAACTAGTGGTAAACTGCATCTCTTTTGGAGATTTCAGGAGCTCGGATCCATCTTCTGGAGCAATGACTAAGCCCTGTGTGCTAGGTGTGGGAGACAGATAGGCAAGGCTACCTAGTGGTGTTTGGAAGCTGTCTCTGCTTGCTTTTAGGATGGCTTGTTCCCTAATGAAACATGAGGAGGACGGATGAGGCAGAGGTGGAAGGAAGGATGCAGCTACAGTTGATCATTCTGCTTACAACCACACTCTGACACCATTGTCTCGGATAGCTTTGTTTTTGGAAATATCAGAGGATGAGATTTTCTGCCCTGTGTAATCCCCATTACATTATGGCATGGTATCGCTGTCCCCAGCACAGGATGTGGCCTATTGTTCCATATGGGGACATGACATCCCGGCTCCTCAGCTAGGCACAGGGAAACCCAACTGCTGACGTGAGAAGCCGTGGTATGAAATTTTCCTTTCTGACTTAATTCCACAGCAGCTAAATGCACATTTTGATGGATGCTTTAATTGCAGGGAAGCCTTGTGAGTCATGAGCTCCTAAACAGGCTTTAGAGTTCTAGGTGAGAAGCTACACTGTAAATTCCCTCTTACCTCAGAGGTGATGGCTGGGTGCCAAGCAACTGACATGGCCGTATCTCTGACAGGGGTGCAGAGCCCCGACAGCGGCGGCTACGGCAGACCCACCGGCACACCTGGCTTCAGAGATGCGACTTTCTTTGCGCCTTCTCAGCGCTGACTTACCGAGGCTTTTTTAAGGTCGATGCCTTGCTTGAGAACGACACCGCCCTGCACGCCGGCCCACCGCGGCCGCCTGTCTTCCACCCCGCGGAGCACCCAAGCTTGCCTCCGTCGGGAAGCGGAGGCCGAGACGCGGCTGCCCCTGCCCGGCGAGGAGCCCGGGCGCGGCGCGGCACGGCCAGTTCCCGTGCCGGGGTGGCGGCCTCCCCGCGGAGGGGCGTGAGCGGGGGGCGTGAGCCGCGCGGCCCC
>VZTU01032724.1:0-36205 GCA_013400835.1 Zapornia atra | reverse complement strand
CGCCTTGCCCCCGCCGCGCAGCTCGCCGCAGTCCTCCGCGCCGGCTGCCAGAGCACGGTGAGCGGGGTGGGGGCGCCGCGGTCGGGGTGGGGGGGAAAGGTGCCGCGGCGGTGAAGGGGTGGGCGCGGGCCGACCGCGGCCAGGAAGAACCGGGCGGCTTCTCGCGGACAAGCGCTGTCCGTCCCTCCGTTCGCCGGGCGCGGTGCGGCCCGGGGGCTGGCCGCGGAGCCTGGAGAGCCTCCGGAGTGAGCTGCGGGGGTAACTTCAAGCCTGTTGAAGTACAGAAACGTCCCTGCCGCCCGCCACTGCGCCCCGTACCCGGGAAGGTAAACACGGGGAGAGCCGGAGCCGTGCCGCTCGCTATTAGCCAGCACTTTCCTTTTCCAAACCAGGGGAACGTCCCCTCGTCTTTGCCGCAGGTCTGGTCGGGGTTTTTCTGGCTGTTGGGGGCTTTAGTGCAAAGTGGCACTCGTGTGTTGGTTGCTGTTTTTTTTGTTAAGGATCTCGATCTGATGCTTTGAGCCAAAGGGGTTTAGTTTCCTCTCTTTAAAGTAGCTGGAAGTGGCGTGCTGACACCAGGGTATGTGCTCCCAGGCTGCTCCCCGCTTTTTGAGAAGCGTGTGCAACTAAAGTGGGAGCAATTGAACAGTGTTTTGTGGAAGATAATCTCAGGGAAAGGGCAGTGTCACAATGCCATTAATTGATTAAAGATAGGCTTCCTGCCAGGAACCTCTTCATATGTGCGCTCCAAGATGCGATTTGTCATGGATAACAGTGGGGAAGGGGTATACTGGCCTTGGAGACAAGAAGATACTGTCCATGGTCATTCCTCTGTAGCTGCCACCGTGCCAGGTTCCCCAGATACCCTGCAGCTTGGCCACTGCCTTCCATGGCAGTTCTGAGGCCCAGCTAACCAGCGCCTTGACCTGAACATGCTGCATGACCCACATCAAAAACTTTTGTTTCCTGGCAAACACCTGTTTGTCTAGTCAGCCTTCAGGACTGTCTATTAGATTGTAGATTTCTTGTTGTAGGGACTGTTCATGTTGTATACTGGCTGAACACCCACATCTATGCATATAGGTAACTCTTGAAAACCATATCCAGTTTTTAGAGGTGAGGATATCTAGCTTTTTTGGTCTTAATAGATAATGTTATTAGTGTGTCTACTGGGAAAGGTACATATCTGCAAGTTACATTTTAAAAGTCTTCACATGCTTAGGTATTAGACTGCTATCTACCTTTACTCATTTCTGTTACTTTCCAAAAACAGACATGCAAAAAAGCAAAAGAAAAAACCCTCTCAATCTTAATTTCTTTGTATATTCAGTGAGAGAGTATAAATCTTTGATAATTCCCTGTCACTGACAGCGTCACTTGAAATAGTAGAAGCAGTTGACAAAACCAAGGTGATTGTAATGTTAGCAGCACATTAGTTGGCTCAGTCCTGAGCACTGTTCCTTCTCCTGCCACTGAGGTAGGCAAGTCCAACCTCTTTAGTTCTTTTTGCCCCATTTTGTAAAATGTGAGATTTGCAATGTTTGCCTAATTAGAGCTGTAGGGAATTCTGTATTTTAAGTGGCTTAAGGTCATATTGTATAAGGTGCTAAGCAAGTGCAAAGCTATTCTGGATGTGTTGATAATTCCACAAAGTAATGTCCCATGTGTGTGCTTCTCTGGCAGGCTGGGCTGTCCCCGACCCACCCAGGGCCATGAGCCAGGAGGGTCTGCTTTAGAACTGGGTAGCAGCCATTCTCTAGCTCTGGGTGGGTCTTATTTTAGCCTAACTGGCTGTTATTTCCCTGACTATATAAATATAATGAACATGGTCCTATGAAATCCCTTATACTGGGCACATGGTGATATGTTTTCAGCAACATGCCCAAACCACAGTCAAGTCTGTTAAGTCCGAGGTGCACAGCCCAGTTACATGGGCAACAGTCTGGCAGTTCATGTTCTCCCCTTGTTAAATAAGTGGTCTACAGAAAAAACATTTCAAGATGTGTTATGGTTTTAATCACTTTGTAGCTATTGTGCCTGCTTCCAAAAGTTTAGTATTTGGTTTTAGAGAAAGTTTCGTTTCTAACCAACTTCTTGTTTTGTTATTAACTTCTCATTTTCTCCTTTCATATATTTAGACTTCAGAATTAGTGATGTGTGAATGTTATTTGCATAACAGATGTGTAATAAAACAAAGTCTACGTTTGTGTGTCAGAATTTTCCCTGCTTGTTATTTAGGTACTTGATATGCATTCTTAAAGACAAATTTTGTCTCTGCTGAAGTTTGACATAGCCCATAGAACAGGGCTTAACAACATCATGAGGACCAGGGCAAGGCAAGTAGCTGGGTCCTCTTTCTCTTATTATAAGCATGTATGAATGGAGAAGGTGTACAGTGCCCTGACAATAATAAGTATCACATTCTCACTCTTATGTTTTGAACACTTTTCAGATTAGTCATCACAACAAATACAAAAATATTTTGGCAGATGCATTTATACATTGAAAAATTGATGTCATCTGCCTATGTTCTGCCTGGGAAGCAAATCAGAGAGCCTGTGAGCCTGCTTTGTACACATGCTATTCATACATGCTTTGTATACATATATTTAAATGCATGCTGTTAAACTTGATGTTAAACACGCTTACTGCTTTAACTTCCTAGGTTATAGATTCAGTTCATTAATACATAAAGATCTATCTAGTTGTTAACGAGGCATCTGATTCTGCAAGACAGTGAGTGCTACTTGGAAGATCAAAGTGCTCCCAATTCCTCTCTAAGTTCAGTGGAAAGTGTTAAAATTGTGTAAGGTTATACCACAGAGCCAAATCTTGCAGTCCTTGTGCAGGGTTTGTTTGGTTTTTTTAAAAAAAGGAATTCTTTTCCCAGAATAGCTCCTTCACCTTGTATGCCCTGACTCACCAGTAGCTTCCCCAGTTCCCAAGGAGCCTCATCTGAAGACAGACTCTTTAGTTCCTCATGATGAGGGAGTGCAGTCAGCGGTGTGAGAAGGATCAGTCTGTGTGAGTTGTGTGTCGGTTGGACTTTAGTAGCAGGACAGTGGAGAAGTATGGTACTTTCCTCCTCTTTCCATCCCATCACCTGTTCCATGGTATTGGCTGGAGCAAGAAAAAGGTCCCTTAGTGATGACTGATACGGCTTTTCATGAAAGATTTAAAGATGCTTGGGGAGCAGCCCCTGACATGACTGAGTGGCTATACATTTGCTTGGTTATTAATTGAACAAATATGCTTCAGAGGCTTTGGTCAAAGTGTCTGGCTGGTATTTTTACAGATAATGGAACAAATTACTCCCATTTGGGTGAAAACAGATAGAATTACACTTGATAAAAGTTTTCATTATTAAGATTAGTTCTGATTCTTCTGCAGCTTTGCATGCATTTAAAACCATGGCTTTCTGGAGCTAAATATAGTTTCATTCTTACTTTATAAAACTGCTAGACAAATGTCAGATCCAAAGCACTGAGCTCTCCTAGGAAAGAAGAGATTTTTATCAGGAAGAACAGAAAAGCTCTACAAAAATGTTGCACCAACCATTTGCACGATTTAAAGAGCAGCAGTGCTTTATTTGTTGAATCTTTGTCAAATATAGACCTCAAGTAATAGAGCTTTGATCTTTTTTGTTCATCTGTTCCCATGTATATGCTCATATATTTACCACTAGTCAATCATAAAAGCTTTGAGTAAAGCAATATTTTTATAGAGAACTTGATGAAATAGTTTTATGTCAGTTTTCATACGTTGAAAAGATAGTTCAGGAAAAAAATCAGCTGTGTGAATGAAATTACATGGAGATATGAAGAAAAGTTGGGGTTAGCTTTTCAAGTAGTTGGACTAAATCAAATTTGAAACAAAGCTTCCTGGTGTGAGTGGCCTTAGTTTAACAAGAATTCCTGAGCAAGTGGTTATGGTGTCATTCAGGGCTCATCGCTTTCATATCTAGGTGAGGCTAATTAGATGACACCTGTCATTAAGCACCCCTATTTGAAAACACTAGATAAAGCTTTTATCAGAAAGGTCTTTTGAATATAGAAATAGTCTTGTACATGGATTTTTCTTGAGCCACAGAGATTGTCAGCTGCTTCCATTTCAAGTTAGTATGTAGAACAGATGTGTCTAAAGATGAAAAATACCTTCTGTCCTCCAGGAAAACTGTGGACCTGAAGGTAAGATGTGTGTTGCAAGCTAATCCTGATGTGAAATTGCACTGTAGATTTTCCTTGTGCAAATTAATGTAATAGATTTAAAAATCTGTTGTTAGTAGGTGCAAGGGAAACTTGGATATTTTGCATAGTGCTTTCCTTTCGATAATCTAAATTAGTCTGTGAGTCTGATGAATTAGATGAATGTTACTCTCTGGTAAAAACTGGGTCATCTTTTAGCTAAACATATATGTAAATAACCAAGCCCAGAAATCCTGTTAATTGGTACAGATTCCCTCTGGTATAAGTACTGATTAAAACTATTCTAATTGATAAGCTTCAAATTGTTTACTGCAGGTATGTAGAAAACCTCATTCAACTTCCATTGAAGTCAAAGACAGGCACCAGCTAGCTTCAGATAAAATTTGATCTGGCCTAAAGGGGTTAGGAGTAGGGCTGCCAGGGAATAGAGCTGCTTTCATCTGAAAACTAAAAATCCTGCTATCTTTCTCAGCATGCTGCTACCCTGCTAAATCTGTTTGCTCAGTGGCAAGTTATTAGAAACATATGTCATCCCTGGAGAAAAAAAATAAAATATTCCAAAGAAGTTCAGTATAATTTTGTGTTTGTATGTGATTGGAGTAACATTAAGGAATAGTGTATTTTTACAGTTTTGAGGATTTAGTGAGGTATTTTATAATCTAAACAAAAGTATTCTTAATAAATGAGTCTCAGAACTTCATAGCTCATGGTTTAGGGCTGCACTTGCTGGCTCAATATAGTGGAAAAACTTTTATTTGTTTTGAAATTGTACATTTTTGTGAAAGAGTGAAAAGAGAGGGGTTTTTTGTTTATTTTTGCAGGGAGATGAAATCTAAATATTTCTGAGTGACTGACCCTCCAAAAAAACTGACTTCAGATTACTGAGTTACTGCAGGCCACCTGAGCTGCAGTGCCCGGCTGGGTGCTCACGGATAGCTCCGGGCAGCCCTGGAGTGTCTCAGCTGAACTTCTTTCTCTTACACACTGAGACAGGTGACATTTGCTCACAGTTCCCATGGGCCTTGGCGTGTGCTGAGACCGTTGCCACAGCTCAGCTGCCCTGCAGTGGCATTGTTACACCACAGTAATTTGCTCATGAGTTTGAGTCCTGAGCCTCACTGGGGGAGCTTTAAGGTAGGATCCGCCTCGAGCCCTCAAGTTGCTTTGGTATATTTGAACATATTGATTTCAATCTTGATTCATAAATCTTGGAACAAGAGCAGAGACATTTTATGGGTAGGTTACCTAGTTTGTTACAGGAACGTATTATTTTCTCATACTTAGTCTTTTAAAGCAAATGATTAGTTTTGTATTATGAAACCCAAAACTTAAATGCAAAACATTGCTTGGGTGGGGTAACCAACAGCAAAATCCATTTACCTGTTCTAATCCCATGGAGATACTGGTGCAAGATGCTCACCTTTGTTGTTTTCCATCAGCAGATAGTACCCTTAATTCTTGCTTATCTGCACAAGTCTGCTCCCTGTATGGCCAGCCCCTGTTTCACGTGTAGCCACTCGTTTAGAATCAGCTGTGTCAAAACATTGCAACAGGAACCCGTAGCGTGGCACAGCATGGATGTCCTCTTGGTACTGGTGCAGAAGTGCTCTCAGCAGGGGTTTCACATTCAATATGTGGTGCTTCCAGCAGTAGTGCATCACCCCTGGAGCTCAGCTGCAGGGGTGCTGAATTTAGGATATTGGCAATTGTTGCTGGGGAATGGACAGAGGAGTGTCAACACAGGCAGTGGGGCAGCCTGTAGTACCAGAAATGCAGACCAAAAGCAAGAGAGTAAGCAAATTTGCGCAGGAGCTAGCTCCTAGCTCCTGTGCTTACCACTGCCATGGAAAATCCTGCTGAAGTCAATGAGAGTTCTTGAAGACCACAGGAGAGGGCTCCCAGTTTGCTCTGTAAACTGACTGAAATACAATGCATTAGTAATTTTACAGAGGATAGCTCACCCTTTCCCATTAATATATGTCAAACAAAATGATTAAATAGCCATTAGTCATTCAGTGCAATAAGAATAATTTTGTTGTCTTAAACCATTGTCACAGCCTCCTACACTAGAAATAAGCGTTAAAGTGAAGCTGAAGCATTTACTTAGCAGAAAGAGGGTATTATTCTTGGACAATGTTCTGTGTCATTGCCATTTTCTCTTAATTAGCTTTCATATTCTAAGAGATTTCTTTCAGAAAAATGTCATTTTAACAAAAGGATGACCAAATGCTGACAGCTGGAGTTTGGCAACAGCGTTCTGTATCAAATATCAGTAAATGAATTCTGAAATAGCTGGATGGCTTTTTTGGTCCATGGTTGGATGTGCATAATTAGCTCCTTTTCAAGTGTTTTGCCCAGAAGAAATGTTAAGCCACCTGCATAGGAATAAATAAAGAGCTTTCCAAAAATCTTACTTGAACTTCTTTAGCTCCTTTGGGGAATTCAATTTTGATGGTTGACATCAGCCTTTAAGCCTGAAATATCCCTCCGCACGTACTGGGGACTGGCCAGGAAAAGGAAGGCAGGGAACAGAGGGGGGTTTTAATGTTGGGGTTCTTGTCCTCTGAGACTTGGACTTGACACTGGCAAGCCTTAATGGAATCAAAAAAAGCATCTATGTCATCGTCTGTATTTCCTTGATAAATTATCTTGTTGAACTGATGCACCTCAACATACCTGTAACCATGGTTAGCCTTGTCCACAAATAGTAAATTTCCTAACAGGTTCCTACTAGATCCTGCCACCCTTTGAAGGGATGCAGCTTTTTCACCTACTTAAGTGAGAGAAGACTTGTGATCCTTGGCTGTGAAAGGGCTTTAACCATAATTTTAAGTCTTTTAAGTTTTCATGCTCTGGCTCCTGCTTCTCTGCTCTTTGTGCTAGCATTGCTGGCTGAGTTGCCAGAAGAACTTCCCGACCCACTCGGAGCAAGTCCAAATGCCCATATCAGAGTGAAAACGCTAGTGGCCCAGCAGTGCTCACAACGTTGTGGTGGTCATGCAGTGGTGGACTCGTACTGTGGGGACAAGGAATGTACCAGTGTTCCAGTAGTTTTATGAAACCATCAGGAAAAAAAACATCAAGAAGATCCTTAGCAGTTATTTCTCAGTTCTGAGCCTGTCCCTACTTTAAAAGTTCCTTCCCTGATTTTGGCATGTTGCTGTAGCATCTTCAGTGGCTGGCTCAGCGTTTCTTAGTTTTCTTTGGGTTTGCTTCTATTTTTAAGGAGTTGGTTTGTATTAAATTACCATTTGTAAGAAGCACCAGATGGATGGCAGTAGAAAGTTAATTCATAATTTACTTCCATACCAAATGATTTGTGAGAGAGTAGTAAAGTTACACACTAGTATGTCTTGAGCAGGATTTGGCTGGGTGAACAGTTCTCTTGTGGAGCTCCTACTGGTCTTGATGTCTCCAAAACCAACAAAACCAGCACTAGTTTTGTACATCTGTGTGCATGGCTAATCACTGCCTTGTCCATGAGGAAAGGAACTGATTTAGCTTAATCTGCATTGAAAAGTTCATCTCAGATCTTGTTAATTATCCTGAGAAAAGTTGCAGCATGAAAATACACTTGCCAACTCATTAGGCTACAGCTGTAAGTCCAGGGAGACATGCTGATGCTTTCAAGTACAACATCAGCTGCATTCCCTCCCGCCCCCTGGAATTATAAGGAAAGAGTGTGGAGAGGATTGCTTTATGCTCTGAAAGTGTTGTGATGTCTAAGAACCCTCTTTGGGCATTGTATCAGCAATCAAAATCATTGCAGCTCTTTTCCGTAAGAAAGCTAAACTGATGATCTGAACTGGGACAATTAGGTGGAGAAACCTATAATTGGAGCCACACTTTACTGTGGCATCGCTCCTTCTGGCAGGGCCCACATTTATATCCTGCTGCTTTGCTTTTGCTGCCCAGCCAGCCAGTTGGATTCCCTTTGTCCTGAAAAC
This sequence comes from Zapornia atra, assembly GCA_013400835.1. Taxonomy (NCBI): domain Eukaryota; kingdom Metazoa; phylum Chordata; class Aves; order Gruiformes; family Rallidae; genus Zapornia; species Zapornia atra. Next base: position 28,053 of record VZTU01032724.1, on the reverse strand, counting down.
TCAATTTAATGCTCAGGAGGAGGCCTAGTAGAAAAAACATCAGTTGCCTTCTAAAGATCTGTGACCTTGCAGAGCTACTAGATCCTGGTCTGCTGAAGCCAATGAAGTGCTGGTATTTGTTTCAGTAAAAGCAGAATGGAGCTGTAAACATGGAAGAGGTGATGGGAGAGAGCTGTTGCATGTTAATAAGAAGGATCAAAAATTACCATTATAAAAAAGCGAAGTATAATGTCTTTCAGACTTAACTTTGTGAGGGAATATTTACTTTAACTATCTAAATAGAGGAGAACAGATCCCTGGAATGTTTTAATTAGTATCAATTTGTATACAAGATTACTGTTTTTTATAGAATCTATTTTTAGCTGCCTTTGAACAGAGGAAGTTCTTTTGTTAAGGCATTTTCCATAGAAATTTTCAGTTCTGTAACCCTGACAATTTAAAACTCTTGCATAAAAATGCAGACCATCTCCACTGGATACATATGCCAGACCCTTGGCTTCTGGATTAATTTTGTTGTAGTGCAATGCCCCCCCCCCCCACTGCCTTAGGATAATGCAGCTATTATCTTCAGACAGAATAGCATTTATTTATTTTAAAGTACTGCTGATTTTTCTCTTGTATTTTCTATTTCTGTAGTCCTTTTGTGATGTTTCTTCCCCATTCACCTACAAACACCATTCTTTTCTTATGCTGTCCTGTGGTTTTATACTGTGTTTAGTTATTCCCTTCCTTTGCTTCTTTAATGGCTGTTACCATTTCTGCCTTGTGTCTCCTTTATATTGCTCTGGTGATAGGAAATGTGTTGCATTTCTGGTAGCAGCAATTGAAAAAACTAGAAGTGTCACAAAAAGTCTTTGTAGGTGAAATCAGCCAGTCCTATCTAAACAGATCTCTGGTGTGTTGTTTTATTAAAGAGAGAAACCACAGATCTCTGCATATTATTTTCCTCCTCTGTGCTCTAACCCAGCCTGAAGAGAAACTTGATGTAGAAATCAATGGATAAAACTCCCTGGCCTGTCTTACTCACAAAGTTTAGCTGTAAAACTGAAATAACAGGAGGCTAAATAATAGACTAGTAAGTTGGATGTAGGTAGTTCATCAAAAGGCTAAAAAACCACACAGGATTTTGTGGGAGGGTGGATGTGCGTGAAGTACAAATATTGCAGCAGATGGAAATAAACAATACATTATATAACAAACACAGAAACCTCTGAGTTTGGCTGGGATTCATTGGGTTTGGAGTTTAGGCTCCTCTTGGTTGGTTAGTCACTAGTAAGTGGTATTGCCCTACTGAATATACTTTCATGTATTATTTTACTGTATACCTAATTGATGTTGAATTGGATTTGTGTGACTAGGCAGGGCTTAGTGAGTCCTTTCCCTAGAAGAGGCAGGATTAGAAACAGATTTTGGAGTAAGCACTGGTACCAGAGGCATTTTGAAATGCCCAGTAATGAGTCACCTGTGGTGCCAGTTGCCCCTGGAATGTTGATGGTACCAAGGGGGACAGAGTGACCAAGAAGGAGAAGAGACAGTCCTACAAAAGAAGTGATCAGGAGCTTTGAGGAGCTGATCACAGCAGTCTTGTCTTGCTTTCACTGAAGCAAATTTCCACCCCCTGGTCACACAGCCCCAGTGCCTGGTAGTTTCTCTGGGACAGGACTTCATGTGCAGGATTGCGTGGGTGTTGGGCTACACAAGGCCAATGTACAGGATGCTTTAGATGCTAGAAGAGAATACTTGGAAGTCATTTGGAGATCGGTAAGATGATATGGAAGAACCAAATTTGGGGCAGGCTTTAAAGAAAATAATTACAGACAGGGTCAGGTATTGTAGAAAACATGAATACTAACATGTCCTGGATGCAGGTAAAAAGGCAAGAGAACAAACCCTTTTTCTGGAAACTTGCGTCCTTTAGGAGATCATGCAAGAGTACAGGAGAGAGGGTTGCTGATTCTGACAGTGGAATCAAAATGAATGTTTTATCTTTGGGGCAGTGAATTGTTCATGCTTTGTGTATGGCTTTTGCTATTTTAGCCCTTTATCATTTTTCAGAATGCCTGCAGAGGCAGAACAGGTCATTTGCCTCCTTTCTGTGCTTTTGCTTTCAGTTTTATAAATATTTTCATTTGTTCTGCTGCAATTCTCTCAAACTGAACTCAGAAGCAAAATTAACTTTACAGCTTGTTATATTTGACAATTGTGCTTTGAGTTATTGCAGTTGGCTGAAAAACAGCAATGAGGAGCTGAATAGGGTTTTGTTTCTCTTTAAAGTACTGAGTACTGTTACTTGTCTGATGTACTGTGAAGTATTTTCCTCCTGAGGATTTCTTACCTTCAATCTTCAAGAAAATAGCAATATATAAAAAATAGTTCTTAGCAGAGGAAATCTTCAGGCATTGTACGTATTGTGTGTGTGGTAGTCTACATTTTAAAAGTGCCTGCATCCAGGAAAGATAAGATTTAATGGGCTTAGAGATTTGATGCTAAAGTTGTCAGGTTTAGTCCATGATAAATCTGTGGTGACTCTGATGTATCATATAGAGTATTTCTTTGAATACTGGAATTATAAATACTTTTGCATGCTCCTTTATACCAAGGAGTAGAGATCATCAATATGTGCACTTTGACAGTCTTGCTGATCAATGTTATATTGGAGTCATACTGGAGGGCATCCAGCACAGGGAAAATTGACAAAACTTCTTGTTTGCCTTCATGCTGAAAAGAATTCAGTTTTGTAATGATTAGGGTGGAGAAAGGCAGAGTAGAATTTCTGTCTCCCAGAGCTTACCAGTTGCATACTGTTTACTCAGGAGAGGTGTTGCTGAATTGGGAAATATGTATAGTCATTGCAATAATTTTAAATACAGAAGAGTCCTTCAGGTACAAAAAAAATCAGATTGTAGCCATAAAGGTTGCTTTTTTGGTAGTAGGTTGTATAAAGTATAATACCTAACTGTGGTGGAAGATAAAGAATTGCAGAATCATAGAATTGTTTAGGTTGGAAGAGACCTTCAAGATCATCACGTCCAACTGTTAACCAAGCACAACCAAGTCCACCACTAAACCCTGTCCCTAAGCACCACTTCTACAGGTCTTCTAAATACATCCCAGAGATGGTGTCTCAGCCACTTCCCCGTGCAGCCTGTTCCAGTGCTTGACAATGGTTTTGGTGAAGAAATTTTTCCTAATATTCAATCTAAACCTCCCCGGCACATCTTGAGGTGTTTTCCTCTTGTCTTATCACTTGTTACTTGGGAGATGAGACCAACGCCCACTTGGCTGGAACCTCCTCTCAGGTAGTTGTAGAAAGCCATAAGGTCTCCCTTCATCCTCTTTGTCTCCAGAATAAACAATCCCAGTTCCCTCAGCTGCTCCTCATCAGACTTGTGCTCTAGACCCTTCAGCAGCTTCATTGCCCTCAGCACCTCAAAGTCCTTGTAGTGAGGGGCCCAAAACTGAACACAACTGCAGGTGTGGCCTCACCAGTACCGAGCACAGGGGGACAATCACTGCCTTAATCCTGCTGGCCACACTATTTCTGGTACAAAATGCCCTTTCTATCACTATTTCTGTGTCTGTATCGCTATTTCTGGTACAAAAGAAGAAACAATTGATAATAATTACTATAACCCAGAATATTGTGTTTTGGTGGGTGGTTTTTTTTAAATTGTGAGAGTCTAGAAATATTTTTCAATATGGCTTTGTTACCTACTATTTCAAATAGATGCTCAAATCAGAAGTTAATGGTGGGCTTTTATTTCTTCTTAAATTATCTGAGACCATCATCTGCTTTGCTTCCAAAGTACAGTAATTTCAGCTCTGACCTCAGTATTTTAATTTCAGCAGCAGTGTTTATGATTGCCTCTGCAGGCCTCTTTACACTGGAAAGGTCATATTGACTCTTTGATGGTACATCATTTTTGTCCACATTTACTAATTCTCTCCTTTTTTATGCTTTCTGTTAGTTTTCATTGTCTAGAGATTGTTACAAGTGACACTTTGGTGTATTTAACAAATGTATCTTCTGGCTTTTTTTAAATCCTGTGAGTAAAATACTCTCCTACCGGTAATGTGGCCAAACCAAAATACCCTAATTTTAAGTAGAGTAAAAATAATGCTTTAAGTCAGAGTACTGGCACGTATCTGATGTCTGAGCCTCACCAATTGCCTTACCAGTTACTCTGTAATTTCCAAGAAGAAGAGGGTAATGATTAACAGCAAAACATACTGACAAACAAGCAGAGTTAAAAAAAACCCAAACCAAACCTAAACTGTAAGCTGCTGCTGCTCCTTTCTCCAGGTCATGAGTTAAAGAAAAGAGCACGTTCTCCCTTTTTCTGTGATAGATTCTGTGTAGAAGAAGAACTGTATTTACCAAAGGTGGAGAGCTGGGGTGACTCACAGCGAGGTCAGAGCTGGGCAGAGCGAGTTAGCCACTGACAATTGCAAGTACCGGGAGGCAGGCAGGAAGCACACTGCAACTCTGGAACAGGATTTTGATAGGAACAGGCTGCCTGAGAGCATGCAGAGGAGCCAAGGAATCCTGCTCCATGACATATAAAAATAGTAGTCTCTTATTACCAAATCTTACATGGGATCGCAAAACATTCGTAAACTTCAGGATCTGGTTACAGAGCTTAGGTGATACTTAGTGCTTTATGCATTTGAAGTGTGTTACAAATAATGCATGTTTTAAGCCAAGAATATTTTAATGAATAATACAGACCCAAGAGTGTGATTTTTAAAAGTGAAAATGATAACTTAGCATGGAATGGTTCTCTCTTTATAACTGGTCAGCCACATAAAAAAATTTGTTTCCTCCAGTTTCCAGAAAAAAATAATTGCATAAAGGAGGATTAGTTACCTGCTTTTCGTTGGGTTTTTTGAGTAATAAATTAACCCAAGTTTAGCATCTTCATTGGGGAAAAACCTAGTGATGGTACCAAAGTAGATAGTCCATCTTTGGTCTTTTGCCAATGAGAGAGCTTGTTACAGGCTTATAGGAAGGCAAGGTAAAGGGTGACTCCTTTTAGCATCGTGTGATAGTGGGAAAGCTGGTAAGGGGTCTTTTGTTGAAAGCTTGGATGGCATTTTACTTGGTGATGCGTTCTGCTTTATTTTAACTCATAAGGTAATTAATTGCCTACAGTTCAGATGCCTTGGGGTAACTCCCAAGCATAACTCAGGCTGAGCAGAGAATGGATTGAGAGCCGCCCTGAGGAGAAGGACTTGGGGTGCTGATGGATGACAAGCTCAACGTGAGCCGGCCATGTGCGCTACCCGCTCAGAAGGCCAATGTGTCCTGGGCTGCATCAAGAACAGTGTGGCCAGCAGGTCGAGGGAGGGGATTCTGCCCCTCTACTCTGCTCTGGTGAGACCCCACCTGGAGTGCTGTGTCCAGCTCTGGTTTCCCCAGTACAGGAAGGACACAGAGGTGTTCGAGTGAGTCCAGAAGAGGGCCACAAAGGTGATCAAGGGGCTGGAGCACCTCTCCTATGGAGACAGGCTGTGAGAGATGGGCTTGTTCAGTCTGGAGAAGAGAAGGCTCCAGGGTGACCTAATTGCAGTGTACCAATCAATGGTTAAAGGGATCATACGGGAAAGTGGGAGAGGGACTGTTCACTGGGGAGTGTAGTGATAGGACAAAGGGCAGTGGCTTTAAGCTGAAAGGGGGTAGGTTTATATTAGACTTTAGGAAGAAATTCTTTACTATGGGGGTGGTAAGGCACTGGAACAGGTTGCCCAGAGCGGTTGTGGAAGCCCCATCCCTGGCAGTGTTCAAGGCCAGGTTCGATGGGCCTTTGGGCAACCTGGTCTAGTGAGGGTATCCCTGCCCATGGCAGGGGGTTGGAACTAGATGATCTTTGAAGTCCCTTCCAACTCAGACCAGTCTGTGATTGTATGAAATTCCTCCTAGTACTACACCTTCATTTAAATTTATGGTATTATATGATAAATTCATTATCCCATTTATTGTCTAACCTGTTTCAGTTTTATGTTCTACAGAGAGTATTAGCCTGGTTTCATTCAACATCTTATCTGATGTTTTGATTTCTTGTATTCATGCATAGATTAACACTTCTCTATTATCGCTGAGACATTACTATGTGTGACTGAATCCTAAATTCTTTCAAATTACAATTAAATATTGTTTTGCAACTTCACAGGTTAAAATATCTTCTTTAGGTTGTCAGCATTATGTCTAGAAGATTAATTTTGCACTGTTCAGTAATCGGTGCTTTTGCCTGTTCCTTGTGCTAAAATAGTTTTAGGAAGGCTATTTTGGTTGATGCGGCAGATCACCCAGGGAGCTTCTGCAGTTAAAACATTTCTTTTGTTGTTAGGCAGCTCTGGTGGTTCTGAGGTAATTTCACAAAAGTTGTTGTAGCTTTATAATTAACTATCAAAAAGAATCATTAGATCATCTGCTGTGATCTCCTGTATAGTGGAGAGCATTATATCCAAACTTGGGTGCTTCTCTACTTAATAGCCTGGATTTGGCTGAAGCACATCTGAGTGTGTTGAGCGATGGGAAATCCACCCCTTCCATGGCAGTTTGTTGCACTGGTCAGTTACTGGAGTGGTAAAAATATGTCTTGCTTCTTGCTTCTCCTTTGTATTTGGTTCATTATGGCTTCCAGGCTCTTGATCACATTGTGCCTGAAGAACTCAACACTCAGGTTTTTTTTTCTATGCAGAGGGACTTGTATGCTACATAGTAAGTGATCTCAGTTGTCATCTCAGAACATTGTCAGATTACCCTTTTTTAGTGTCTGGGCAAAAAGCCTTTTCTTCTCCCAGCCCCCCCACCCCACCCCTTGGGGGTTTTTTTCCCTCTCTTTTCCCATTTTCAGTATTGTTTTTAGAAAGTGGCAGCCCTGGCAGACTAAGGGCACTGGTGTTCAGACTGCATGATGAAGATACAGTTATCTCTTACCTTCTTTTACTATCTGACACTCCACCATGGCAGAGAATAATAGAGAAGCCTAGTAGGCATTGACACAGGAAGGACTTCTCAAATGCATTTTCTTTTTTCCATCTCTCTTCTCCCAAGAGGATAGAACTATTGTGGTGATACATTCTGTTGAATGAAGGTTTCTCACAGCCATATGGGTTATTCCTCTTCATTCTAGTGAAGTTAAAACATTAAAATGCTTCTGTGTGGTCAAGGCTGTAAGTTTTCATAGGTGATGACTGCAGAGCACATCTATTGACTCAGCATGCCCTTATCAAATGGCTGGCAGCTCCATAAACTACTTGTTTCAGGAAATTGAGAGGATGTGACTGCTCTGTGTTGCTGCAGTTATTAAGCCTGCCAGTTATCTCACATTAGGGCCCCAGTGCATGCAACACAAACATTCTGAATCAAGCTTTGTCCATGCCAAGTTAACAAAAATATTTTGAAAGTATCATTATACAGAACTGATCTCATACAGTGTTATGGGTCCTCATTTGAGAGAAATCACTCCCTGGTTTGACCACAAGAGCAGAAATGCCTTGCAATCTGCTACCCACTTTGAGCATCGCTGAGATGGCTATTGGTAAATAGTAAAGATATGCTTGTCTATGCTTGATGTGTCTGGTGTCAGTGGGTTTAGCAGGTGACTAACGTAGAATTGATTCCCCCACCATGGCCATTATAGCTTCTTTGAACTTTCTGTATTGCTAAGTGAATGACCTACTTCTTTGATCTAAAATTAGTGTATCTCCATTTTTGAAGTGTTTCCAAGTATATCCACTTTTGTACCCCTGCTGCTTGCTTTCACTATACAATGAGGATGATTGTTTCTCCCTGTAGCAAAGAAGTTAGTGGGTTTTTAAATTACTTTCCTGTACATTGATCCAGAGGGAGATGCCAGCAGTTTGTTAGGGGTTTAGGAGTACAAGCTCGCCTGACTTTCCAAATTGTATTTATACACTTAAAAGTCCCACTATGCAGATGAGAGAACAGAATTTAATCTTGGTGGTGTTTGTTTGCTAGGATGTATTTCATAACAGTATGTGGGAAAACCCAGGGGAGACACACAAATTTTTGCAAAACAATTATTTGGCTCTTCAAGGAAGCCTGTGTGGGACACTGCTCTCAGCAACATCAAAATGTAGCTGCACATACCAGACTTCTTCATTCATGCTGCCAAAGGAATAATAGGATTATCCTGGTTTGGTTTGCTTTTTCACCCTGGCATTAAATGAACTGAAACTTGATGTGTGAGTCTCTGGAAAATAAGGTCAGTTGAAAAAGAGTTCATTGTCCTTTTCTTCTTATTCTTCTTAGGTGTTCACAGGCAAGTTCAGGTTTATCCAGGGAACCATGGCAGAAGGTGGATTTGATCCTTGTGAATGCATTTGCTCCCATGAACATGCAATGAGAAGACTCATTAATCTGGTAAGGATAACATGAGGATATTTGGAAGGGTGGTTATTCAGACATTACTTCAGCTCTTGCAGATCTGCAGTTACTGATGCTTTTGATTCTGCTTATTCAGTTGTGTGTACTGTTAGAAACTGTGCATCTGACTTTCTGATGAACTTTTGAATAGTTAATAGGAATGATGGCTTGCTTTCTTTCCCAAAGCTGCATTTTGACAGCATTAACAGTGTTTCTATTGAAATGTTTCTTCATAACCCTCTTCTGGTGTGCACAGAAACCAGCTACCCTGCAAACTCCCAAGTGCAAAGTGGTACCACACGTACGAAACCCCACATACTCATGTGGCAAGAGAATAATGTCTGAATTTTTTAAAACTAACTTTAAAAAAAAAATCTGAAGTTGAAAATCCAGTGATTTTGAGTTCTGACTCCTGTTTCTTGCTGTGTCATTGATATAGTTGAGCAGCTTCAAGCCAGTTATTTTGCACTGCTCTAACTGACCTGTAAAATAGCAATCATTCTTTGCTTCTGTGTGGAATTTAGTTCACTGTCATTGAAGAAGAGCTACAAAGTGCTTTTTTTTTTTTTAGGTAAAAGTGTTTATTTCTAAAAAATAACACTAGCAACTGTGAACTGTGAGCAATTAAATGAACTTGATTACAACTGAGTTTTAAAATCACATTGTACATCAGTTTCATTTGATATACTTCCCCTTGTTAATTTTCATAAATCTGTTTTTATCCTGTTGTATTTCTTAGGACTTAAATTAATGTCTTTTTAAATAATTGAGTACATCAACTGCTCAAGGCAGTATGTGTGAAGAACATCCTCTCTAGGATCAGACATTTCTTCAAGATATTTTTATTAGTATTTTAGAAAGGTTATGAGGAAAATACGGCATCCACTAGCCTGTGATATGAGTAGGGCTAATATATGATCCCCCAAAGAATGTATGTCTGCGCATAAGGAATCAATTTACATAAAAAGCACCTCCATGTGCATACATCCACAAAAGAAAAATTTGTTTTAAACAGCCCTTTGCAAGGATTACATACAGCTGCTCCTTCAAAATGTGTGGGTTGCACTCTTATATCCCTGCTTCACCCTGAACATGATCCTGAGTGTCCACACTTTCTTGGCCTTGGAATGTGTTGTTACACTTGCATATGGAGTGCCAGGTGAAGAACCTAAACCTGGGCAGATGCTGTACCTGTGTGGGTTTTCAGGGAGGTTGGATGACCCATTTTACAGAAAGATTCTTCTCAGAGCCAGCAGAGCTCGGCACCCTTGTCCATAACACAGCACTAGAGCACCTGTGCCATTGTGTTCTGACACCATGCCCTTTGGCCTGTGCACACAGAATGCCTCCTCAAACACACAGGTCACACTGGAAGCCAAAATACCCCAGGTCAGGTGCTCTCAGTGGGAGGACTACATCAGTGGCTGCAGCAGAAGACAGAATGATCCCACACAATCACAAGAGGAGAGGACGAGTGCTTGTCATCTCAACAGATCGTGCAACCCTCAGGCTACACATCAAAGCTGGAGTTGCCAAGCAGCAAATTTGTCTTGTGTAGGGGAGCCTGAGACTGGCTGCAGAATTCCAGATATGGGGTTCAAGTGCTGACTGCAGGGGTGTAACCGCATCCTTCGGTATGCTTGCACGCTGGTGAAACGTCAGTGCTGTTGGCACAAGGCTTCTGTGGAGAACAGTTGTGTCTTCTGTGGAGCCTTTACATCAGGGCCCAGACATCCTAGCTCATGCTTCCCAGTAAGAGGCACAATTTCAAAAACTGAGCTCTTCCTGCTGCCCCCTGTGGACGCTCATACACATGTTCTTTCCCAACAAGGATTTTCCTCTTGTCCTCAACATGACATTTGTGCTATATCCCACAGTTGTGTTGACTCTGGACCTTGAGGCCTCTGGACACATGTTACAGTGATGACAAAGGAACCCCCAGGACCAAGTTTCAGGAAGTCAGCAGGCAAAAAAAGGGAGGACATATGTTGGCTTCTCTTTCCTCTGAGGCTTGTCAGATGCAAATCTGAACCAGAATGGGCCAGCCTGTTCGGTGCTTTTTTCATTTTTTGCCAGAAGATACTGGCAGCCAATGGCACCTGTCAGCCAGTTCTCTTTACGTTGTAGCTGGAGGATTGTGGGTTTGAGTCGTGCAGGCCAGTTGTTTCTGAAGTCAGAAGAAGTGCTACAGAAGTCTGTGAGATTTTATTCCTGGGCTGCTCCATGCAGTCAGTCTATGGTGGGTGCAGATGTATCATCTGGAGTCGCATTAGTTTCTGCCTTGTGAATGTGAACAGCACGTTGTAGGTGCACCCTCTTGGTCAGCCACCAAGACAAATCTAATAGTGTTCCTGTGTAATTGCAGGAATGGAGTTTATTGCTGAGTGTCCAGCTTCCAGAAAGATCATACCAGTAAGCACTTGAAACTGTGAGGAGGAAAGGGAAATGCCAGATTTCATCTGTCCTAAAAAGCAAAGAAGCAGATGCTTCTAAATATTTATAAGAGCTAATCACTAGCTGGGATAATTCAGCAGAATCTAGAAAGTCTCACAAGTCTCAGTCAGCAGCTGGGCTATCCTCAAGTAACCTGTTGCATGCTTTTAGCTGACTTGCTACACCTTTATCATTGCATCTCTAACTTCTGTGCATCAGTGAGAGTTTGGTTTCTACACTGCTGTTTTGTCACTCAATCTTACACAACATGAGCAGTCAGGAATTTTACTATCTGCTTTAAAAGGAACCCTTGGACGTGGGTTCTCAAAGTTGCTGAACCCCACAAGTGTCAATGGAGACTGGGTGCCCACTCCTCTAAAAGCTGGATTCTCAAAACCTTTACTCCAAAACCGCTGTGATAGAAGAAAGCAAGACAATCTAGTTGTTCAGCCTGTGGGGGAGAAAGATTATACGTGCTGCTAACCCAGAGTGGTTCTCCATACCAAATTAATTGTTCATTCTTTTTAACCTGAACAGGTATAAAACACACCAGAGCACGTTTGGAGGGTGTTACAGCTGGGAGTACTTGTCAGGATTTTGGAGCAAATTGTATAACAAGGTGGTTATAATTATCTCCAAACCAAGCATTGTAAATCCACAAGTTCACAGTGAAGATTAAATTTAACAGAATAACAATGTAATTGTAAGAGATACCCAAGTGTGGAAATGTACTTCTAGGATTCTTTACTCCAGTAACAACATTGTGCAAGACTTTGTGATTGATGTAAACTTTAATAACTTGCATTTGCGTTAAACTGATTTCTGCAGACTCATAGATTTGTACCTGTATAGAACAACGCTGATAAGAATTCAGGCTTCTGCTAATGAAGGCAGAACAGGATATACAGACACACAGGATTTCTGCTAGATTTAACAGTATGGGAAATTTCAATGATGTTGCTATGCCAAGGTCAGGAGGAGGTCAAAATGTCTGCCTCTACAACCTCAAGTTCCCGTTTTAATTCCCAAAGTGTTACTTTTTATTTCTAATTTAATTGGTGTATTTACTTTGAACATCTTAGAAAATGTATTTGGTATTCAAGGTGCAATTTGTGGATGAATACATTATATTTTTTTATAGAGCATATAGTTTAAATCTCTACTAAAAATGCAGACTTCATTTCATCTTGTCATTACATTTAATGCTTATACAGTTAAAAAAAAGATATTGTCACTTAAACTCTTCTCTGCTACACCACAGAAAATTAAAAACGAGAGCTGTTTGTTTTTAAAAAGCCTAACTCTTCCTAGGCTACATGGCTCGATTATTTTTCTGTCCTTCATTTTGCTTGACTAAGCAGGGATTTCTATGGTTGAGATTTTTTCCTTCTTGGTTTATAATGCAGTGAATTTTGTAGACAGATTTGATAGACAGTGGACTGTACATCTCTAACGTGTATGATATTTCAAAAGATTTTTTTGCTGCTCATTAGGTAAACTGGTGGGTACTGTTCATACTGTTCAGGTCTTATATAAGTATGTTTAAGGGGCATTGAATTCTTCTATGCTCAGTACTGTACCATTTTCCTGGAGTGGATTTTTCAGGGTTCTCCTTGGTGTCAAAATCTGAACATTTCTCACGTGGTAAACTTCTGTAGTATGACCACTGTGATTTCCAGATATTCCTAGGAAGCTACAGAAATCTCAAGTCCTTGGGTGTATCTTCATAAATATCACTTCTATTATGTAATACCAGCGGCAACATCTGTTCTGCTTTGGTGGTGTTGTGTAACAATTTGACTATTGTATGTTGAGCTCACTATTTACTCTATGGATGTAGCAGATAATTGGGAACCTCCGTAAGAGGAAGTAAGCATAGAAGAAAAATATCACAAGAAAAATATCCCATCCTCTGCAGATAACACAGGAGTTGTCAAAAGACAATGACAGGTCTGTTAGCTTGTATGACTTTATCTCCTGTTCAGTCTCCTCCATCTGCAAAACTTATTTTGACAAGAAGAGACAAAGTTCAAGAATAAGGACCAACAAACAACATCAAGTACTTTTAATGGGGGGAACTCTGTCAGATAAGGGACCAGTTGCTTGATAGAGCCATGGGGAAGGACATCCTCTGGTATCCAGAGGAAATGGTTCCCATCTTACTTGTGGCAGAGGGTAGCAAATCTCTGGAAAAAGAGTGATGTTATACTTAAACCTTTTTATTTCCCTTCTTTATTTCCCTTTCTCTATTTCCACTTCTTTTCTGAAATAAAAATGTGGTTGTACTATGTTACTCCTCCAGACTTCGGTGCTCTCTGAGTAAGCGAGGCTGATCCATGGACTCTCTTAGCCCAAGGCTCAGTTCAAGTCTGAAAACTAGAGTGAAAATGCAGTGTAGGTGGTGGTGGGGGATAATTATACACAGGGCATCTTCCATCAAGCCCAGACCTGTTCATGACTAAGAGTGGCCAGAAATGGCAAAGCAACTCTGTTAATACGCATCACTTTGGTTTAAACATTCTTGCCCCCTTCTGCTAGAGTGTTACTTGCTTTACATAAAGTGTGACTGTAGAATACTCCCATACAAGCTTCTATGAAAATGAGCAATATGTTCTCTAACCCAAAACATTTCTAAGTCTGTAATACAGAAGGACCCATTTTGATGAACTGGCAGCAGTTCTACTGTAGAGATTTGATGGCCTTACAGACTTCTGTGGGAATTACAACTTTGTGTTTTGTTGTTCTGTAGCTAATTGCAAAGTAATGGCCCATGTCTAGTTATGCTGCTCTACCAGAAGACTTGAATGTCTCAGAAACTCTTGGGGATGCAAAGTAAACCATTCTTTATTTTAATCTCTCTTGTATTTTGAGGTGTTACTAGGTTTTTATAGCAAAAGTTGCAATTTCTCAAACTATTTCAACACAATTGTTCGAGTACTATTGTCAACCAAGTTTCCACATGATTCTTTGGCCAGGTCATTTTAGTCTTTCTCTTACTGGCATAGTCTGGAATAGTATTTGGCATAGCCATGAATCTTGGCTGAGGGAGACCTTGTGCAGACAACACAGAAGAAGCACAAATGACTAAAATAGATCTGTGTTGTGTACTGCAAATGGTTGAAAAGCTCTCAAGAGGTCAGTGTAGCTAAGTCTGACTTAAATAGTCCCTCAGGCAACCAGCAAAAGTGAGTTACCCTACAGCCGTGGTCTTCTACATCTGTAGAAGCTCTGTCATAGCAGAACTATACTCAGTACATTTGAGGTAACTTAAAGTGACCTTCTAAATATGGAGGTTGCCCTGGAGACTTCTTACATGTGTTCCACAGCATTTGCCTTCTAATTAATTTTTTTTCAATAGCAGTTCCTACTGCTTCTAGTCCATAGCCCTTCTTAGCCGTTAATCTCCCCAAGAGCAGGAAATTGCATTCGGCTGTCACTTGCCCCCTTTTTTTTTCCCAGAACTGTGCCTTCAGTTCCCAATTTCTTGGTGTTCAAGCTGATCCAAAAAGGACCTTTCCCAACAGCTGAACTGTAGGCTGCTTATTGGGACAAAGAGATGTAGGGGAAAAGCACTGAGCCAAAAGAATAAAGCACAAGGTTGGAGTAGCACGGTGCGAGTCTGTTCCTGTGTGCTCTTGCTCTGTTGACTTCCCTTTCCCCACCTTCATCGGGTACTTAAGGTGCTGGTGTTACACAGGTTAAGGCTCTAAAACTGTATCACAGAAATTAGTTCTAGATTGAGCAGTTTAAATAGAGGCTATTTTCTAGACAGGTAAGTGGATGTTTAAAAAATGAGAGGGGGAAAAAAACCAACCATGACAAATGGTGTCTGCTTGGGTCGATGTCCCATGGTGACCACATTTTTCTTGTAAGGGGTTAGACAGAAGGACTTAACTGAAGTTGAAAGGGCCTGTCATTCTTTGCATTTCCCATTCCTGAGCTTTGCAATATGCTGAAAGCTGCTGCTTCTTAACCAGGATATATTTAAAATAAAAATTAAAAAATCTCAGAGGTGCCTCATGACCACCTCAGAACATGCAGAGCGTGACAGTATTGCAAGCAGTGTAGAAAATTACACATTCAGAATTCTGTCAGCTTGATATTCCAGAAGTAATTAATAGCTGTAACCTGTATTATGAATGGCTGAACTGTGTTGGATGATCAGAGCTGTGCTGCAGCCGTCTCATTTGAAGAAAAAGGAGAAAATTATGCTTTTTCTGTCAGGCCACATGTGGATGTAATCAGTGCTTAGAGCAAACTGTACTTATCTGCTGGAACTCCTAGTTCTAAGCCTTTTCCTCAAGGCTGTCTACGTGGGAGTACCCTTTTCATTTGCTAATATGCATCATTTTGCAGAAGATACTCAACTGTTTGGTAAAAAACCCACATGTATTCTTTTTTTATACTTTATAAGTTTGCTAATGCTCTCTTGGGACAACTGTGTGTGTTGTTCACAAATGTTTTTGGATGGCTCTGTAGTAATCCTGTGTAATATTGTACCTTATCCATTTGTTGTCTAGTGTTTTGTGTAATCAAAGGTGCTACGAGCTCCTTGTAATGATCCCATCACACTGCTTCATCTTCTTTGCCTGGACTCTCCCTGTTCTGCTAGTTCCATCTGCTCCGTAGTCACTAAAAGCAGGATGCTGGTGATATCACTGGTCATCAAGGTCACCAAAACTAAAAAATGAAGTACCAATAAAAGTCATGCAATTGTAGGAAAGGGAGGGAAGTGTGGAAAAGGGGGAATGGAGATGACGCTGAGGTGAAACAGCAGTCCTGGGAGCGATGAAATGAAGGGAAGAACAGATTCTGGCCTGAATGGGGTCTCCTGTTCGCACAATGGTCTCTCTGACTTGTTTATCTGCTGTGTCTTACTCAATAAGATTTCATGTCTCAGAGTATGAAAGTTAACGTTCTCTCTCTGTCCTAACTGGGTGATGGTTCTGGGGCTTCAGAGTAGGTTTGTAATCTAGGAATATTATTCTGAAAGGTCCCAGCCATCCTTCTCTCTCATTTTTTCATGGGAGATAAAGTTACTTGTCACCTCACAGGACCAAGCTCCGTATTTTTATCACAGACTGTTATTTTGTCCTTGTGTGAAAAATCATTTAATTTATTGTAGATGACCTTTAAAGGTCCCTTCCAACCTAACTCGTTCTATGATTCCATTTTAATTCTGCATATGCTCATACAGAATGTAGGGGTGGGGAAGGCAGGGTTCACTTTTTCATTGTTTACTCCTCTGGGAGAAGCTAATGCAGTGTAAGATACTATTGAAGTCCATCAGTATCCCTTTCTTTTCCCCTTTTTTTCCTGTTCTTTCTCTTGGCCAGCTTGTAGCAGAGTAACACATGTAGGTGTCATTTTTTTGCATCTTTAAATCTGAACTCACAGATAATGATAAAATTCCGTTTGCAACCTGGCCTATCCTAGCACAGCAATTTATTTATCATGGTGTTTACTAAATCATTTCTATCCTTTGGACAGAACAGATATGGCTGCCAACAAAGCTTAAACAGTGATTTCATTACCCTGAAGCATGAGAGCGCAATCGGGTGTATGCCATGGTGTTGTCATCTTCTGGCATCATTGGAGAGAAAAAGCAGAGCTTGCAACTGGTCTAAATTGCAAAAAAGTATTTTCACAATGGATGATATTTTGCCCTTAATATCACATAACATTTTCTATCAGCAGTCTTTCTGATTCCATTTTAAATTGACTTTTATTCTTGGGATAAATGACCACATAAAGTTAGTGATTTGCCCTTGCTTTCCTACTTGTCTGTCCTTTTCATTGCTACGATTATCCATTTCTGCTCTGTTATCTTTGTACCTCATTTATCTGTTTCTTTCACATGTTTCTCTGGGCTTTCTTCCATCCCAGTTTTTTTGTATGGAGCTCTTTTTCCATCTGTGTCTTTTCTGAGGACTTATTTCTGCTTGGAGCCGTCTCAAAACTTACTCTAAAAGGCAATTATTTTAATTATCCCTACAGAAATAATTTATTTTCATATCATCTAACATTCACACTAGACTTCATTGATTATTGCACCATGTTCCTGCCACTACTCCTGTTTTGTTACCTCTTTATCCCACCATTTATGGAGTTGGGAAGTGCTTTTGGACAGGGAATATGCTATTATTTCTTCTGAAAAATGGCAAAGTGGTGAACTGTCCGATCATCACTATCTTCCTGGTACTTGTATGCTTGATCTTTTTTAACTCTTTAAAACCACACTTAACAAAGAAAAGTGTTCCTACTGGATAGGAAGTTTTATTTTTTTTCAGGCAGGATAGTACTGACATTAATAAAAAAGCCCCAAAATTGTCTGAGGAGAGATTGCAGGACCAGTCCTGGCATGTGTGAGACTGTTCAACTCTGGCGTACCGAATTCTGAACGCTCGCCTGAAGAGTTTCAGAAACCTCCTGTAAAGAAGCAGTGAGACACAAGAACGAGTCACTGTGGAAGTCAGCAGAGGTCTGAGTTTCCCTCTCCCCACAGTAGCTGCCTGTGATGAGCAGTAAATGTGAAGTAGCCTAACTTCTTTCATGGGGAGACCAGAATGATCCCAGCGGCTTAGGTCACTGTATTGGAAAAACAAGCTCTCTGTTTAGCTGGATGAGGCTGTTTCACTGGGCTTACTATTTCACTTGGAGTTCAGCAGCTAACATGCAGTAAAAGTTCACACCCTGTTGCCACTACACAGGGGCATGTTTGTGTCCCCATAGTAGGTTTGCACATGAAAAAAAAGAGAGACTTGACTTAATATAGTGACTTAATGAACGAGTTTCCAGAGGCTGATAGGCACACAGTGCCTTTACTGGGACTGGTCACGTTTTGTTCACAGCTGGGGACTGTGAAAAGTGGAGGCTCTCTTTGCTACAAACTGGGCAGGCCCCTATCAGCACCAGGGTCTGTGGTGAGGGTAGGAGCAGGACACAGTCAGGTTTCGGGTGTGCTTGATGGGTAGGTGCTGTTGATCCACAAGATGGCATGTTAAAGCTGTGTATATGGTGTCAAAGGAGCAGGAACTGAACGCTGGTGTGTTAGTGTGAACTGGGACTAAAAGCTGTGTCTTTTAGAAAAAGAAGAAAAAAAAGGTAGAGCTATTTCAGATTTGAACTGGGAATCATTTAAAACGTGCTCTTTTTATTTTTGAAATGGAGAATTTCAGTGTCATGAGGAGAGAGTGAGGAAAAGTCCTTTTGTCTCTTACCACTCGAAGTAGCTTGGTTTCTTTTTTTCTCAGCACTGTGTTAGGTTTATATTTGAAATATGTCAGTAAGTGGGCACTGATTTGCTGTAATTCAGCCTCTGGTGCCTCCCAGTTCCAAAAAATTATCCACAGAAAGCAAATACTCATATTGACCAAGAGTACCTGTGCTGTGGGGGTTATTTTTAAAAATTATTTTAACTTAAACTATTTGAGATTTTAAATGTACTTGGAGGGAATTAAATTTCACCATTGTATTTTAAATAATGTGCATTTATAATAAGAATTTTTACTTACATTGCCTACAAGTTTGCATCATATTAAAACTGAAAATTCTGGAGCCTTTTTAGCTCCCTTTGAGCTTTCATGCTGTTTACAATTTGTGTTTACTTTGTTTTGGACGATAAGAGATAAATCAGTTCATTTTTTGGCTAACATGCACTAAGCCATTTATTGTATTTGGATGAGAAACTGCACAGAGAACGTTTAAGATATAATCCTCTTTGTTTAAATTAAAGAAAATAATAATTTCTATAAGTATTTAATTTTGTAATGTTTTTCACTCTCTTCTTTTGTTGAATAAACCCCGTTGTTTCACTCACCTAATTTCTGTGTTCTTTTTAAGGGCCTGTTCCAGAATATACTGGAAAAGATGAAAAAGCTGTTGCTGCCTTTAGCAAGTGTCAGATCAGGGAGTCAATTATTAATATTCCACTATATTCTATTAATCTTCTTCTATATTCACACTTTTGAAAGAAGCTCTGGTCAGAACAGCAAAACCCATAGACTCAAATAGACTTTAAGAAGCCACAGATCATATGATAAAAACCACACTCAAATTCCTTGAAATGCTCAGTTCCTCTCCTGACTACAAGCACATGGTAATCCCTCAGCTGGGCAGAAGCTCCAGGAGGGCTCCGTAGGCCAGGGAGCCAGGTAGCAAATCCATTTTTAACAGCTCGGCGACAGGCGGTGTATTGTTCTCTTGGGATGAAGCATGGCAGAGGATGGAAAACTAGCAGAGGCAAAACCAAGTTCTTCTCATTTCACTGGGGTAAACCAGTTTCTAACTCGATACAAATCTCATCCTGATGAGAAATGATTCTGGCATGTGTGTGAAACGCTTGTGTAAGCTGAATGGTTGGGTAAGGCAATGCCTTTTGCTGAAAGAACACTCCTAACTAGTTAGCTCTCTCTTGATAACTACACCTTTAAGGGGCACAGCAACTGTTGGAAAAACAGGGAATGTGAGACATTTCCATCATCAATTCATAAATAAACAGTCCCTTGCATTCAGATTTTCTGTTCCTTTGTGGAGGGGGCATTTGGATGAAAGTTTGTGGAATACTAGTAAAAAATCAAACCAACCCATCCCTCTTCTCAACAAAACCCTCACAAAGACTTTCCAGATACACTCAGTGTTTTTCAGACTGGGAACACAACACATTTTTTGGATGAGAAGAATCTGAACAAAGAAGCAATTCTTAGAATACATTAACTCTTACGTACTTAAAGGCAATGCCATTAATGGTGGGTTTGGTTTTATTCATATTTCAGAGATCCTTGTGTTGTCAAAATTGTGAATACAGAGGAAGATTAATAGAATATAGTGGAATATTAATAATTGACTCCCTGATCTGACACTTGCTAAAGGCAGCAACAGCTTTTTCATCTTTTCCAGTATATTCTGGAACAGGCCCTTAAAAAGAACACAGAAATTAGGTGAGTGAAACAACGGGGTTTATTCAACAAAAGAAGAGAGTGAAAAATATTACAAAATTAAATATTTGTAGAAATTATTATTTTCTTTCATTTAAACACAGAGGAAACCTCAAACTATACTGTGAAACAGTTATAAAAGCATGAAAAAACCCTGTATTTTTTAATAATTGGTATGAATTTCCTAAATGGACAACAATACATAATCATGCAGTCATCCCACTAAAATAATTACTCTTTGCAATCTCAGCGACATTCCCATCCATCAACACAAGTATTTCTTAACTATTCCAGGTAATATGCAAATTTCATATATAAACTCCTTGTGCCAGAGAAGCTCATCCCTTGTGGTCACTCAATTAGTGAAATTTCAGGCTTTTTCATGCTTTTCTCTTATAACTGTTTCACAGTATGCTTTGAGGTTTCTAAACCTACCTTGTACAGTCAGTGTCTAAATCCCCTTGGAAAACATGCAATATTTGTTGTCCAAGCCCTCTGGAAAGCACAGCCATATCATCAGAGTACAGGTATTTCTGTGCTTTGCAAAGGTGGTTCTTACATCATTCCTCCATACACAAGCAGACTTTTTTCCTTATTGACAGGATATAAGTTAATATAAGAGTATTTTTTCAGCAGAGATTGGTAGAGCAACTCCGAATGGTATTTTTCTTAAGACTGCTTGCTTACTGTAATATTTCTATCACTGGTGTTTCCAGCAGACCTTTTTGTTCTGAGGTCTTGGAGCCTGTCCTGTCTTTTAGAAGTCACTGAGGGTGCCTGAAGGATAAAATTCAGTAACTGAGTGCAGGCTTTGAGCACACAAAATCTCATACTTAATACTTACCGTGTTTTAATCAGGTGGCCTACTATATCAGCTGGCATTTCCAGACAGTGTATAGGCTTTTCATGAAGAAACGATCAAGGGGACAGTGAGGTAATAAAGTGTGGTGGTGTGATCGTGGTCACCCCACAGACCACACTTCAAGAACAGCATAGCTGTAGCCAGACTTGTTCAGGTTTTGTTGAACACACTGCTCTGGTGGTTAACATGCTCATGTCAAAGCTGGAGCTCCATCTTTTTGTCATGGGAGCAGTGGAAGCAGGTAAAGGAACAGGATGTTAACAGCAACAGAAAGTACAAGCACCATTTTTCGAGATGGCTTTTAGAGAAACTTGAATTGCATGGGTTTTAAAAAGTTGTATTTGGGTAAAATATAACACCAAGAATGGGAGAGAACTACTGTGGCTAGAACACCCCAAGGCAGTGTGGCCTATCTGGGCAAACTAGATACACTGCATGAATAGCCGCTGTCCTGGGGCCAGGGGGATAACTAGATGCTATATGCTTGTTGATCTGTATGATGTTTCTGACCATATGCCTATGACCCATTTTAATTCCTGGTGTCATTCTGTGTTGAAGAACAGCTGTAAACTGTTTTACAGAGTAGGGCTTAAAAATTAACCCCTCTCCTGAGTTAAACCATTAATCAAGCAGAAGTTGAGTCTGTTGAGGATCTTTTTAAAATGTGAGTATAGCAATATCTGGTCTTCCCAGATCAGGAATCTCTGTGTCAGATATTCTCTCCTTGATATTCTCTCGTTGAGGGTAGCCCTGCTGAGTAGGACCTGGGTGTCACAGTGGATGAGAAAACATGAGCCAGCAGTGTGCTCTTGCAGCTCACAAGGCCAATGGGATCCTGGGCTCCATCAGAAGAGGGGTGGCAGCAGGGACAGGGGGGTGATTGTCTCTCTCTACTCTGCCCTCGTCAGGCCCCATCTGGAGTACTGTGTCCAGATCTGGGGCCCACAATACAAGAAAGCTGTGGAACTGTTGGAGAGGGTTCAGAGGAGGGTCACAAAGATGATTAGAGGGCTGGAGCACCTCCACTACGAAGAGAGGCTGAGGGAGCTGGGCTTGTTCAGCCTGGAAAAGAGAAGGCTGCGGAGGGGATCTCATTGCAGCCTTCCAGTACCTGAAGGAAACATCCAAACAGGAGGGGATTTAACTTTTTAAAAGGGAAGACAATGGCAAGACAAGGGGGAATGGATTAAAGCTAAAGGAAGAAGGAGAGTGGTGAGGTGCTGGAACAGGCTGCCCAGAGAGGTGGTGTATGCCCCGTCCTCTGCCTGGAGGCTGGTGGCCCTGCCTGTGCCAGGGGGATTGGAGCTCTGTGATTCTTGGGGTCCCTTCCAACCCAGACCATTCTATGATTCTAAATTGGTGCAACTGCTAATGTAAAATCTCCCTTTTGAGAATGAATTCCAAAGTTTGAAAATAAGATGAGCTTTTACTTTTATATTAGAAGGGCGGGAAATATGTGTAGTTTTATAGGTTTGGGGTTTTTTTAAGGTAAGTAGAAGTTTGAGTTCACTGGTATTTTTTAAACTATAGAGGTAGCTGCAAGGTTAAATCCAGCCTTCCCAGAACTTCTTAAGGAGCTTCTTTGTAGTCTCACTAAATTTGCTAGCTCATCTTAATATATTAATGAAAGAATAATATGATCCATCTCCAGTTACATTTTTTTTTCTTAAATGCGTCAGTCATTGGAAATCATTATGATAAAAGAAGGAACTTAAACTTTCCCAAATGCCTTCCTCCTTCAGTTGCTCATCAGTTTCCCTGACGTGCTTTGCATAACATTATGACTACCTACAGCAAATCAGTTCTGCCAGTGCAGGGGGAAACTCGGTCTGCAGAAATTACTCACGTATTTCTTCCATAAGGAACATAATCTTTTCTTTGCTTGTATATTTGTCTGCATTTACACTGATAATAAACAGATTAACCTGTTGTGACAGAAAGTGTTGAAATTTGTGACACTACCGTGACTTAGAAGCTGTCAAAAAGCAAATGTCAGTTCTAATAACCAAGGCATTGTAACAATTCTGTACTTTTTACAACTGTTGTTATTAATCAGTGTAGTTTACCTAAGCAGGGGAAGAACCTATTTCCATAATACAGCAGATTAAATCCCATCCATTTAATCTCTCTGTGCCTGATAAAGAATGTTCTTTGACTCTGCCATCTGGAAAATAGTTACACTGATTTGCAGGCTATTCAGTGTTGACTTTTCTTGCAGTTAGCAAGCTTACCTAGTCCGTAAATGCAAAAATACAGTTGCTAAAAGCACTTCAACTTTTTCCCCATCAGTTAAGAGAAAAAACAGTAAAACGCATATTAAAATATGGGGGGTGGTGGTGGTTTGGGTTTTTTGGTTTAAAAGATCTTAGGTGGAAAAAATAGTAATTGCTAAGTTTAAATATGAAATTTTCATTCAGCTTCTCTGTGCTTAACCATTATTTATTGTTATGGAATCAGAGTATTTTAATGTCACTCGACCTAGATAGTAGTAACACCTGTCCATTATAAATCCCAAAATGTGCACAGAGAGTATATCTGTGTCTTACAATGTCTATATCACTATAGTTTTTTAACTTGAGTTTTCAAAAGAATACAGTGGCTTCAGCCTGTGTGGAAGCAGTAACACTTTAGTCAGGTGATTTAAACGTATCATGTAAAGTGTTCAGAAACTACATCCATTCCTGTGATTCTCCACACACTGTGAGCCAAGTGTGATGCAGTGAAGGGTGGGTTATAATCTTCCTCATCTTGAACTTGGGCTCAGACATTGTATGAAATCATGATTTTGGTAAAAGCTGACCCAGGCTCACTGCTAAGTTTGGTGCCTTTCTTTTTCTCTCTTTCAGCTGAGACAATCCCAGTCGTACTGCACAGACACAGAATGCCTTCAGGAACGTGAGTAGCTATTGAGATCAGGTGCATGGAAGTAAAATACACAGTGGTAATTAAAATACAGTCATAGAATCGTAGAACCTGACTGCTCTTTAAAATGCAGCCGTTGATTTAATATCATAGGAACGTATTACATGAAATCAAATAACTATGGTACTCAGGCTGTTCCTGTAGGGGAGGTAATTCCTGAGTAACTGTGATGCACATTAACAGGGGTACGTTGGAAGCATGATGCAGAAGCAGCAGTGGTGAGCAGGATGGAGGTATTGATACACCGTTATGACCATTAGTCGGGCCCCAAGCATTACTGAGTCTTTCCATGAGCCTCCAAACAGGACGATTTCATTTTTTCCCCTAAGGAGAAAATTTGTCCACCTTACAGTCATAACAGCCTAACCAGTGAAGGGTGGATATTCAGCACTGCCCCCTGCACCTACACAATGTTTGTGGCTGGGGCTGAGTAACTTACTGTCAGTACTGTGAACCCTCTACTTCTCTCTGAGGGGGGAGGAGATTCCCCACCAGCTCTGACGGTGAAGTTGACACACATGGTGACTGCATTTCTGTTTGATATGGCGGCTGTGTTGTTAATGGAGCAGAGTACTGATGTGTACACTTGCTTGAGATTTGCTGTGAAATACATCCAAAAAGCTCTCCCAAATGGTGAACATAACTAAGACAGTTGCATGTTACCAGCGTCTGCAGGGAAGCATAGCTGTGCAGAGGTTAGGCAGTAATGTAAGCTTGCCCTGAGGTGCTTTGTTTACACTTCATGGTCTAGAGGGAACATTGCCAAATGCTTATAAATAAAAATGAAGTGAATCTGTTTTTCCTATATTGCCTTCCCGATTGAGCATATGAACTCACTCAATTTGCATCAGGACTACTGTAATGCTCAGAGGGAGCAAGGAGCACCTAGGCAGTGTTTCTGGAAGCAGGATCTGCTGGTGCCTGTGTCTTCTACAGGTCTAGGAGCAGTGCAGTCAAGTTGTCAGGGTCCTAGGGAGAGGGCATGCTGCTTTTGTTCGCTTTCATGTTGCCCCCCTATTCACTCCCCAGTAAAACCTGTTTAGAGATGGGCATCTAGCTTGGACTTCCACTGTGACCTCCCAGTGTGAAACAGTCCTGGATTCATTGCCGTTGTGGGCTGAAGGAGAAAAGCTATAAGCTTTCCCAGATAACCCCTGGAAAAAAAAAAAGTGGGGCACACTTGTGCTGCTGGCTTTATTCTTTCTTTAAGGGCTTTCCAAGTTACACCATGTGTCTGTGACTTCAGCACCCCTCTGCTCCCAAATGCACCTCTCCTGGCCGGACTTTTTCATCTCCCAAACCTTAGGCTTCAACATAGGGTTTTTTTTAAAAATCACATGCATGTAGGGAAGGCAAGGAGGCAGATGACAGGAGATGGAGTATTTTCTGTTAGAAGTAGGCACCGACCAGGCAGTACAGTTTTCTGAGCTTTAGTCCATAGTCAGATCCAATGGTAGGTCATTCTCACCAAAGCCTTGGGAGTCTTGGCTCATCAATATTTAGAATGAAGGTCTTAAACTAACGACTGTATAAATGAGCAAGTTCTGTGGTCACAGAGCTTGTGGGGTAGCTTTCATGCTACCAAGCATGAAAGTACAGTGGGGATGTGAATGGTTTGCAGCAAATAGCTTTCCATCCTGAAAGAGATCCTTGCAATGACAGTCTCTGCAGATGCAAGCAATTTGGCAGCAATTGTTCCAAACCAGTGGTTTGTTTCAAAAACCAAAGCACAAATTACAGAGTAAATCCTCTCCTACGTTATTATATTGCCTTAAATTTAGTTCCAGCAAAGGTATTTTTCTGCTGATGCAATGACACTGACTGCCTATTTGTCAGATTATTTTGTGATGCTTCTGTGATTCTGTGCTTGAGCCAACACAAGCTCTGCAAGACTCCCAGGACTCAGAGGCAAAAACAGATCGAGCCTGGAGAAGCTTCTAGAGATGCTTTCAGAGACAGACTAAACCAATTCTGGGCCTGTCTTCTGTCCATTGCTTCATCCTGTTCTGATGAGCTGTACCGTGATGACCTTATTTTTGAGGTGGGTCTCCTTTTCCCTAGGTCCCCACAGCTCCATTTCCTGTTCCTTGCTGACTTTGATGCCTCATTTCAGGACCTCAGTATAAAAAAAAAATAGAAAATCTTTCACCCCCACCCGTTTGCTCATTCCCAGGATTTGATCTTCCTTCTGGAAGGGCAGCTGGGAATGTTGTCATACACAGATTCTTAAGTTGCAAGGTTGTGGAATGACTGATGAGATGTATGTGGTTTTGTTTTGGGAAAGTCAGGGCTGTGTTTCAGCCAGTGTCACAGCAGCGTCATGTCACGCTGTTGCTGCCAGCTGGAAGTTCTCAAAACCACCCTGCATTGATTCTTCTTTGTCTTTTCAACCCCTGATTCCAGATCTCTCTTAGATTTTTGGAGGCATATGAAAGCAGCAGCACCGAGGCTCCCTCATTCGCGTTTCCCTGTTACTAAATGCATATTTATGGTTGTTGGCAGCACCGTACAGTAGTGTCTGCCCTGCAGACAGCTCCCTGCCAGGGTCAAGAGCTTTTGGTTTTGTACCCCTATGTAGCAGAGGATAGGAGCACCGCTTCAGAGAGCATTTGGGCACAGTGCTTGGTGGCTGTTCCTCCACTGATTCTCCATGGGAATAGCTGCTGCGACCGCAAAGCGTGTGTCAGTCTGGTCACTGTTCCCTCCGTTTCAGTGCGTGCCTGGGAGGAAAAAGGCTACAGGTTTTGAATATGCAACACACATTTAATATTCTGTTGGGGTTGTTTATGCTCAGCAAATCAGCAGATCTTACAGTTCCCTTGAAAGGAGGAATAAGGGCGGTAATTCTTTTCTGAATCCTGACTAATGCGAGTCAGGATGCTGGGAAGATTTCTCAGAAGTGCGTTGCAGTTGCAACATCAACAGTTCCTCCAGCCCAGGGAGGATCCCCACCCGGTACTGAGCTGTTCTGATGGCTCATGGCCCTTCACAGTCAGCCTACCACAGCAAAGGAAGAGAGGGGCCACCGCCTGAGTTTTTTCTCTCTGTTCTAGCTAGTCCCAGATGTTGTGACCTAGACTCTTGCCACATTCATACAATGCTTTTCTCAGTGTTCTTCTAGCTTGTAATATGATCAGAAATTACTGTCTCAGTGTTGTCTACTCTACTTCCAGATTCTTATATACTTTAATATCAGTGCATATCTTTGATTAATCTTGAGTTGTACTCATCTAGGGGAGTCACAGCAGCCTAACCTAACGGCATGAAATGTCTGCCAACTCTTCCCTTTTCTGGTAATTCCCTTCTCCCTTCCTCCACTCTTTTTTGGCTTTCTTCAGTTTCCTTATCCTTTGTTTTGAGAGTGTCTGCTGAAGGTCTCCAGGCTCTCTGCCTTCCCTGATGATTCCTCTGTAAGATACTTCTCTTCATACGGTTTCCTGCCTTTCTTTTGCCAAAGAGGCAAGGCTAAAACCAGGGTGATAAGAAGGAGGCACAAGTCAGAGAGCATGCTTTTGCCTTTCCATGTGCTGATGTTAAACTGTAAAATCCTTAAGATGAAAAAGGAGATGTTTCTGCCATGAGAGAGCAGACCCAAAGCACCACATGGATATAAGTTTACAGTAAAGGAAGTGCAATCTTTCCTTTTTTTCTTTAGAGTAGAACCTCACTCTGAATGAAAATATCACTTTAAGAGGAGAACTAAGTTCATTAAGGAGTATTGAACAAGGGCATTTATTAATTTTAAGATTGTATTCCTGGGATTTCAGTTGCACAATCAGGAGGTGGTTGACCTTTAATCTTTAGAAACTATTTTTACCAAACCCATTCTTTTAGTAGCTTTGACTACCTTCTAGTAGAACATTAAATTATGTGGAAAACATATGTTACAGAAGATTATTTTTCCATTTCTCTTCCAGAGAACACTAGTTTATGTGGCCTAGTCTGTGTCTATAGGAAAAAGCAAGCCAAAGAACTGCATCTCCTATGTGGAGCAGCGGATAGGATTCACTGTAGTCATTAGCTCCCATGAGAGTTTATCCCAGAGTCTCAGACCAGCCCCTCATAAAGCTTTATCCTGTATGGAGATAATTCAGCCATGATGTAAAAAAAATTCCAGGTAGGCAGAGGGGCACAACTGCTCACAGGCTTCGTTCAGAGAGGGTGGGATGTCATCCAGAGGGACCTGGACAGGCTGGAGAAGTGGGCCTAGGTGAACCTCGTGAGATTCAACAAAGCCAAGTTCATGGTCCTGCACCTGGGCTGGGACAATCCACATTATCCATACAAGTTAGGAGATGATGTGCTGGAAAGCAGCCCTGAGGAGAAGGACTTGGGGGTGCTCATGGAAGCTGGACATGAGCCACCAATGTGCATCTGCAGCCCAGAAGGCCAACCACATCCTGGGCTGCATCAAAAGAAGTGTGGCCAGCAGATCAAGAGGTGATTCTACCACTCTGGTCTGGAATACTGTGTCCAACTTTACTGCTCAACGCAAGAAGGACATGGAC
>VZTU01032723.1:106003-162398 GCA_013400835.1 Zapornia atra | reverse complement strand
TCCGCCCCCCCTTTCCCATTCAAGTAGCAGTATCTTTCCCAATAACACGCACTGGGCTGGCGATG
The DNA here is from genome assembly GCA_013400835.1 of Zapornia atra. Taxonomy (NCBI): domain Eukaryota; kingdom Metazoa; phylum Chordata; class Aves; order Gruiformes; family Rallidae; genus Zapornia; species Zapornia atra. The sequence goes on along the minus strand of VZTU01032723.1, from coordinate 162,333 downwards.
AGCAGAAGGGGTGCTTGCAACATTTCTGGTTTCGCTACCCCTCCTCTGTCACCATGGAAACCGGACTGTAGCATCAGCCCTTTGTCCCGCTCCTGCAGCAGCCCGGCCCAGTGCTGAGCTTATGTGATGCCACGGATGGGAAGGACCGGTCACTTTGGTTGGGATAATTTACATGGAAATGGGGGGAATGGCACGTGGGGTCTTTTTTTGCTGGCGACACATGTACAGCATTGCTCATACACACACACCTGTTCACAAACACACAAAGTCAGATGTGTGGATAATCTTACAGGTATGGCCAGGAAATTATATCCTTGAGATGTAGAAAAATGAATTATCCCAGCCATACCATGGCATTTGGGCAGGATACAGGAGCAGCTTTTCACTGCATTTCCAGTCACCCATCACAGAAGGCACCGGCTCTTCCCTTGTTTAGCACACACTACCAGCTCTTCCTACCAGAAAAAAAAAAGCTTCAATACATGTAATAAATAATGATCATAATAATCCTGCCATGCTCCATTGACTGTGCTAGATCAAATTATCCCAGCAAAGGGGTTTGTCGCAGTTGTTTACGAGTGTTGCACAGCTCCCCATTGCCCACTTCACACGCTCACATATATTGTTACTCAGTATTTATTGCAAGCCAAAACGTGCTGCTCACCTCTCTCTGCTGCTGCTCCTGCAAACATCTTGTGAGATGGGCTTATGACTGTGGTCACTGGTTCTGCTGGTTTTGGGCCAGCCTGGCTTTACGGGTTTGTCCTGGTTCTGACCAGGCCAGAGTCAACCTCCCCAAGCAGTCATCACAGGTGAGCTGAGTTAGCCCAGGTGAGCTAGGTCAAACTCACAACCTTAGGATTAAAAGTCTTATGCTCTACTGCTACCCCAGCCCTTTGAGCCCTGAGATGGGCACTAAGACAAGGACTGTTCTTGTCCTGAAGCTGTACCAAATCAGCTCTCTCTGACCAGCCCCTTTTATGGGGAAGTGATGTCAGGTGGTGTGGAAACAACCCAGGCTAAATCAGCTCACCTGGGCTAACTCAGACCACCTGTGCTGGCTGCCTGGGGAGGTTGACTCTGGTCTGGACAGAACCAGGACAGGATTTTAGGGGAGTTACTATCAACTTGTCACTGTGGAAGATGAGGTGAGCATGAAGCCTGTTACCAAGGGAGAAGGAAAAGCAAGGAAAGATCCTCAGTTGTTGGTACCAAGAAAAGCTGGGACTTTGCTGGTGCCCTTCCCTGGCAGTGGGGAGGATGGCAAGTGTCTGCCCACCAGCAACTGTGTGCAAGGTGGGATGCTCAGCCTTGCACAATCAGCAAGCAGAACAGTGATGGGAGGGTGGCTGTGGTGTTTATTTCTTTCTAAATATCTATAATTTAGGGAGGTTGGACTTGATGATCTCTTGAGATCCCTTCCAACCCCTACAATTCTTTGATTCTGTGCTCATGGCTAGAGAAAACTTTGTACATTTAAAGAAAAAAGTTTGGTTGATCCAGGAGAAACAAGGCAGCATTTGTTGGTTTGAGTTTTTTCCTTGCATTATTAGAAATTTGACAGATATTGTAGGTGTGGGAAAAAAAAAGTACAAGCAGCACCAAATTGGAACAACTGGTTTCTGTCATCCACTACAGGTGTATGAAATGCAAACACACTGCATGAGGAAGTACCTAAGCACTCTTCAACCCTGCAAAATCCCATAATTGCCATTTTTTTCCATCTTCTCTCTTTTTTTTTTTTTGACAAAATCAAGGTCAGTGGGCAGGCACAAATGGATTCCCATACCAGAATAACATGGAGGGAACTGGAGCACCATGCAAATTCCAGGTTTAGGTTCCCTAACAGGATAAATTGGAAAAAAAACCATTAATGATTAAGAAAAATCACAACAGGGTCTTTTAAAAAGCCTGTCTTCTCTTTTTAAGCTGTTTAAAATTTTGAGCATGAGCCTTAGCCGTCCCTGTCATTTCACATCACCTCAGCAGATGCGTTGCTGCTGTGGCTTGTCACACCCGATGCTGTTGGTTGTGTCATACCACGTTACCGATGCCATCTAGCACGGGAGGGCTGGCACAACAGCACAGCTCAGAGGCATCAGCTGTGGCCTCTCACCAAAAAAAAAAATAATATATTAATGCAATGCAGCACAATAGCAAAATGTTGGGGAGGGGACTGGAAATTCTGCCTTTTTGTCACTGTTGTTGTTTATGCCGTGTGTAATTTTGGAGGCCCCAAACCCCCCGCTGCTTTGGGAGCAGTTCCTCAGTTAAGAATCGCAGAGTTCCTCTGACAGAGTTGCTCTTTGCAGGGCTTATTTGACAGACCTGGATTTAAAATTTAATTTAAAGGGTCTTGAAGTTTGGTTAAAACCTACAGCTGATCCGTAGGGCAGCTTAACTCGCAGCCAAAAGCAAGGGAGGATGAGATGGCATCAGGGGAATGGTTTGAAGCATTTACACCTGCTATGAAGTCAAATGCAAGGCTCATTTCCAGATCTTGGGCACCACGAGATGGGGGGGTGTGTGTGTGCAAGGGGTGATGAGAGATGAACCAGAGGTGGGGCTGAGAGAAAGGTTTTGCCTAGGATGGCTCAGGTGAACGGCCCTTTGTGTGCTTGCAGCATGCTCATGCGAGCATCAGGCGTGATGTGAGCGGCCACGGTTGCCCGTTGTGTGTGTTTCAAGCCAAGGCTGGCCCTAGCTCACCCGATTTCCAGGGTGCATGGGTTTTGCTTGCCTGCCTCCAGACTACCTGGGTATTTTTCTGTGTCGTGGATACAAATTTTACTCTAATTTTACCTTTGGCCACCCAAAGTCACATCCAAAATATCAGCAGCCACACCAAAGTCCTGCCCCGCTGCCCAACACCCCCGAGTCCTTTTCTTCCACCCTCAAACCCAGCAGCTCTTGCTGAACTGCCCAGGCTGGTTTGGACTGAGGACAAACCCAACCGTGGCCCAGGCTCTCCTGGTGAGGGACAAGCATCCTAGAGGGTTGCTGCCCATGCAGGAGTGTGCCGGATCCTGACCTTGCACCATCATCCCTCCCCAGCTGCTTGCTCCCCAGCACACTACTCCCCAATCCTTCCCCGCTGCAGCCTCACACCAGGCGGGATGGCACACAGTGCTCCACTGCTCTCCATCCACCACCACCATTAATACACTCCCACAGATTGTCATTCTATTTCAAGCTTTACCCTATAATTTAAATAATTCAATTCTTTAAACAATTACATTCAATTACCTTCAGATTTCCATGAAATCAGAAAGCATTCAGGGTAAGTGAGAAAGGAAATTAAATATCCCCAAACAGCCTAAGTGCGTGCAGCCCTACTTGCTTTTTGGGCAGGAGATGAGCAGGGCAGGGCTGGGGACGGGGGCATGACTAGGAACGCTTCTTTGTGCCACCAGCAAACGCCAGGCTGTGGGGGTGACACCACCCCCACCCCCCAATCACCACTGCACAAAAGGCAGCAGCCTGCATCTTTAATAGGCATTTCAGTTTAACATGGTTTTTACCTATAAATCTTTCTGGCTGCTGAATCAATCTCATGACACCCACCCCGACCCTCTTCAACCCCCCCCCCATGCTTGCACAGACACAGTTGGTTAAGGTATGACAGGGTCTGGTTTAAGGGGCTGAATTTAAACAATTACCTTAATTACTCCAGAGGTATCATCTTTCAAGCAAGAAGGTCTCCAGGGAGGACAGCTGCTGAGAAGTCACTCAGACCTTTGCAAACAGCAGTGAGTGAGGCTGCGAATCCAGCCACCACCACCACTCCCCACTCCCACCCCGGCTCCTTCCCACGTGCCCAGCGGAGCAGGCGAGGCGAGGCAGGATGGCGGTGCTTGGGCAAGCAAGGCCATCCCCAGGCTGCCACATCCCCTGCCAGTCACCCCCTGCCCAGCCTGCTCCTGGGGGTCACTTCTTGTGTAAATAAAGTCGTGGAGACTTACTGATGCGCCCCACCAATTTGCTCAGGAGGCTGAGCTGAAAATTAAGCCCGTGCCTGAGCATGCTGCAGAAGTAGCAATGGGAAACTCCCAAATAAAAGCCTGGCAGTGGCCTAGACAGACAAAGCATGGCAGGGCATGGTTCCCTCCCGCTCAGACCCTGACACTTGCAAGCTGGCATCCACCAGCCACTCCACAGCCCCCTTTGCCTTTGGGATGGGTTCTGGAGCAGCTCTGCCTCCTTCATTCCCGCCCTCGTGCAGCAGCCCCTGCAAGGTGACCCAGCCACCTCCTCACCCTCAATTCACTGCTCACTTGAGGACATGATTATTTCCCAAATCACTAAACATCAGGAGTGTCTTTGTAATTTGCTTGGTTCTTTATTACATTTATTGATTTTAAAATATTTTAACGGCTCGTTTATTGCTGTGTTAAAGAGCTTGGAAAGGCAATAAAGTCACGCAGAGTCCTTAGTGATAAAAGAAATAGCCCTCTGAGCTGCAGAAATTGTACCTTCTCCCTTTCCCTCTGAGCCTCCTCCATGCCAAAACCCAGGAGTGGCAGTACTAAAAGGCTGAGTGTCTGGGCACAACCCCATCAAAGGAGGCAGGTGGTATAAGCCACAGCTGACACTCTGGGGCACCAAAGCAACGTGCTGCAGCTAGGAAATTAAGAAAGCTTTTTCATCGCCCTTTGGTTGAGGCACTTGGTACACATGGCAGTTGTTCGTATGTCGGTGTCTATGGCTGAGATGACTGGCCATGGGCCATCTCTCTCTCTCCAGCACCAGCAGCGATGCTAAAACTATGAAGGTGCTTCGGGGTTCAGCACCAGGAGGTTGCATCGATGCCAGCCAGGGTGTAACACGCTAACTTGCTTACCAGCAAGTGTGTTCTGATGAAACTCCCTTGAAACCAAGTGTACAGCACTCTGCTGGGGGAGAGCTACAGCAGCTTGGGCTGGGGGTGTCCTGCCCCCCACACACACCCAGTGCCTGCTACGGGCACGTGGCACTGCCCTGGTATGGCATCCATGTTCCATGTCCCGTGGGTGAGGGGCTCTGGTGCCGGCACCCCAAAAAGCTGTAGGGTGCAGGGAAAGGAGCTCCATTCTCATTAACTCAGCAGACACTGGACCGAGGGGCTTGCTCAAGGAATGCTGAGGTGGACAGCAATTACCACATCGTGTTCCACAGAAAGATGAAAGAAGTCAGGATTATTTTTGCGTGGCTTTCCACTGCTAATGACATGAGAAGCGCTGGACAAGGGAAGGCACAGGAAGGCTGAATCAGAAACTCCTTGCTGAGTACTTGCCAGAACTGTTAGTTGTGATGTGGCATGCTGAAATGTTAGTTGCTTCTTGTAAGAACAGCAATAATGCCCAGACAGAGGGGTTTCATGCAGCCAACGTATTTTCCCTCCCTCTCTGAAATGCTGAAGCTGCCACCAGGCATAACCAGCACCGTGCTCCCCTCTGGCCTGCCAGGGCAGGCCCAGTGGGGGACGTTGCAGCCCATTTCCCTCCCATGCCCGGGCATGGCACGAAAGGTACTTGTTCTTGCTCGTGAGACGCAGCAGGGAGCTGGAGTGCCTCTTGGGTGCATGTTTTACAGCAGCTCGTACCTAGTAGAGTCCCAGAGGAAAAATTACAGGGAAAAATCCAATCATACTTGTACCACTGTGGAAAGCAAATTGTTTTGAACAGTGTTGGGAAACCTTTCCTAAAAGGGTATCTTCCCTAAGCAGGTTTTCCCCGATTCTGGGAAATTTCCAGTAATTGATTCACCAGTATCTTCTCTCTTATGTTTTGGCTTTTGTACAGTGAGGGATTGTGGTCTGGGAAGTATTATCATCTAACAAATAAAAAGGACCTATTTTAACAACTATAATATCACAGTATGATAATAAATTAAATTAATAGCTCAATGCAATGACAACAGCAGCAGCAATCTAAACATTTCCTATTTTGTTCATCTTCCTGAAATAGCTTGACTCAAAGAGCATAACTTTCTGCAGCAGAGATAACTGGGCCTGGGAAGTAATTAAAAAAACAAATAAATCCTCGCAGTGAGGCTTTTGTTCCTTGGGTCACTGCTGGCTCTATAGTCATTTCCAGCCCAGGGCCTCCAAGGCACTTCTCCAACTAAACACCTGCAGCCCAGCAGCAGCCAGCAGCTCCCTGCCCTGCAGCAGGAGAGCTCAGCCAACAAACCCCTTCCCTGCATGAGGTACCACCAGGTTTGGTCCATGGGCTTGCGTGATGCCCAACCTTCTGCTTCCCTGTGTGCCTGGTCCTGTCTTACAGACACAAAGCCTGGGATCCTAGGCTTGCTGCAACCATGGGGTTAAAAGAGAAGCAATGGCAAGCTGTGGTTCAGCAGAGGGCAGTTTCAAACCAGGCTCTTCTCCCTTCCCATCCAACGCCACTGTGCACGCCATGCCCTTGTGTGGACTCTTCCTCCTTTGGGCCAGAGCACCCTCCTTCGCTTCTTCCTCTTCTCCCTTGGGCTTGGGAAGCTGCCCTGACACTGGGAAAGCAGATGTCATTCCCATCCTCAAAAACACGTCGCTCCCGAGAGCACATTAAGCAAAGAAATCCTGGAGGAGATAGCGCTGAAGGTGCTAGGCAGGGTGGCGATGCATGTCGCACCCGAGAAGGACAAAGGACAAGAAAGACCCTTCTGGCCAAGGGCTCAGTCCCAGAAAGCTCTCCAGAGCTGACGACCGGAGCAGTGAGGGAACTGCACCTCCACCGCCGGGCCGGGACACCTCTCTCCGTGACTGAACGCTGGCTCGCACACCGGGAGCGGAGGGACAACGAGGTGCGGTGGTGCCATCTCCTGACTCCTGCGAGAGGAGCACCGCATCTCCCGAGCCGGGGTGGGCTCAGCCATCACCCTGAAACAAAACTCATCAGAGAGAAAGCCCTTAACAGCGATTGCATGCAACGGAATTTTATATCAATGTCCAAGCCCAGCAGGTTTGATTTTCCTCCGCAGCTAAAAGAGCAGTGGAGATCCATGTGTCTGTAGAAGCTCTGTTTGCATACTCCTTCTCCCTAATTCAATAGGAGAAATAAAATCAGTCACTATCCAAACTCACTGTAATTATCTCCCTTTTTTTTCTCTTGGCAAGCGCTGGTTTTAGTCAATAGGCATGCATAGTCATACTATAGCGCAGCTATTTTTTAAATTACATATGCCAGCATAGTTTATAGGTTTTAATTAGCCAGGGAGTTGGATAGCCATCAGCCGTCAGGAGCTGTATGTTGTTTGCATACAAACTCAGTCGAGAAACTTCCCCACACAGCGTCTGCTCGTACGACTGAGGAGGGACAGACCCTCTCCGAAAGCCAAACCCCGGCACCGCTTCGATCCCGTTCTACAGTAACTGGTATCCAAGGGCTCAAACACCACTGCTTTTCACTGGGAGAAAGGGAGTCTGGGTGGAAGAGGTGCTTCAATGATGAGCGGATTTAGGGACATAAATGCAGTGCTCTGCTTCCCAAAAGCCTGCACGGGGCACACGGCACAGGCGTCCCTCCTCTGTCAGTCTATCAAAAGCCCACATCTAACACTGGTTGTAGAGGCCATTTTCTGCTCAGGACATGCCACACATGACCCCAAGCTGGAGCCAACACGCAGATGCCTCACCATAAACATGTCAGAGATCGGTGATGGCTGTAAGAGACATGGGGAGACCCCCAGCAAGCTGCCGAGGGGGCAATGCCCATGAGTAGAGCCAGGTAGCAGGGCTCCCTTGCCAATGGAGAGAAATGCAGCTGTGCAGCCACGCTGGGCAGCTGTGGCACCTACACACACATTTGCCTTGTTATCAGGCAGATGCCAGCTACATCTCTTGGCCACACACCACTTCTCTTACAAGAAAAGAACCAAACCAACAGAGATCAGAAATAGATCAAAGTTTAATCATTCGTTCAGCTTCTGAGGTTGATCTGTATCTGGGTTTTATTTTACTGGTTGTGGGGGAAGTGCTTTGCTATAATTTAGCCCCAAAGTACCCCAAAGTCATGCGAAATCTAGAATCCCAGGACAGGCTCTGTTGTCCTTCAGCCACGTGTAACTCCGCAAGTACTTGTCAGGTCCTGTCACAGGCGAGCAGTCAGTTGGCCTAGCAAGGGAGGTTTGAACTTTGGAAGTGGCCTTTGGTCTGTGACAGAGATGGGGCAAATTTTCTTTCAAGCCGTGGAATAGCTGCCAACAGCAAAAAGGAAAACAAAAAACCAAAACCCACAAACAAAAAACAGAGTCAAAACATACTTCCCAGTCATTATCTGAGGTAGCTGATTAATTGCTCACATGCCAAACTTCAGAAATCATGTAATAAAACCAACCCAATTTCAGTCGTAATATTTTTTAAACAAAAGGCTTGATTTTAGGGGTTTCCATGTATTTTCCCTCCTCTGCTATCTTGACACGTCCATCATTTTTGAGGCTGGCATGATGTGCATACCAAAAAGCCTTGTCTGTGTCTAACAAGCTGAATTATTTTATTATTGCCTAGCCTACAACCTTGCATCTACAGAGACCTGGATTACAAAGGCTGGTGTCAGCCTCCCCATTGGTGCCGCTGTAATACTTAACACTGAGCACTTACATACAGATTCAAAGCGGCGTGATGATTAATTGCTGTCATTCCTGGGAGTCTCCCAGGCTCACATTTGACCGAGAGGACCATGCTTCCCTTTTAAGAGATGCTGGGATTCGAACACCATTGCTCTATTTTTTTGTTTTAATTGGCTTTTAGCAGCAAGCAGGGAAGATACTGTGCTGGGCAGGGCTGGCCGGGCAGCGTGCAGGCAGCTCACGCTGATGTGCTGCCCGGCAGTGACGCCCCTGTGACATCTTGCATGCACCACTCAAGGTGACTCCATCAATGGCCTTCTGGGGGAAAAGGTTAGGGGCACACCAGGCACAGACAGCTTCGGCCTTGACACTGCATGGAGGCAACAGACTGGACAAACTATGTTGCTTTTGTCCCAGTTATTCCTCTTTTTAACCTTCTGCTTCTAATGAGCTCATAATTCGGGTGGTGTCCCTAGTCTTGACACCCATCCCTCTTACCTTGAACGCTCATCTCATCTCACAGCCTCTGCAGCGCTCAATGCAGCACCCTGACTGTTGCTGTGCACCTGGCAGGGCCACCTCTCATGTCACTGCTTGAGGGACAACATCATCACACGAGGAGCAGCGGCACCCAGCCATCCCCCAACACCATCTTTCTGAAACCAGCAGCCCATCATGCAGAGGCCATGGTCCTGATTTCCATGGCTACTGGGAGAAAAACACAATAGGAGAAGAAGTTCTCTACTTGTCCATAACAGCCTGACACCCAGCTCCAGGACCAGAGGCAGAGTATCTCTGAAACGGACGGGGTGGAGGACAAGCAGGTGACAAGCAAGGTCATGTAGCAGTAGGATGGGGGGTAGTGGTTTTAAGATAGAAAAGGGAAGATTTAGGTTGGATATTACGAAAAAAATTTTCAATATGAGGGTGGTAGATCACTGGAACAGGCTGCCCAGATAGGTGGTGGAGTCCCCATTCCTGGAGGCATTCAAGGTCAGGCTTGATGGGGCTCTGAACAACCTGGAGATGTCCCTGCTTACTGCAGGGTTTTGGGCTAGATGACCTTTAAAGGTCCCTTCCAACACAATACATTCTATGAGTCTATGGTTCCATGACATGGGCCACTTGCACCCCACTGCAAGGTCTGTCCCCAGCTGCCCTGCCTGAATGCCTCCATGTCTTACAAGTGCGATGAGAGATGAGCCAGCTGTGCTAAAGGCGGGTTTTGCCAAGGAAGAGTCTGTGTGTAGAAGTCTTCATCTTTTAAATCACCAGTAACTTTTAGCATACATACTATATATTAAATGTGAATTTGACTGTAAAACATAATGGGACAGCTTTTCATCACCTGAATGAAGTAATCAGCCCCGATTGCAACGAAGGAGGAAAAAAACATAAAAGGGTTCAGAGACACCTAACAAATCTACATCGGGGGGGGTACCATAAAAAAGATACAACCAAGATAAAACCTTATGTGAGGAAGTTAACTGCAAAGAGTAAATCCTCATAACTTGAGGAAGAAGTACCTGAATGCAGCAGCCCTTTCTGCCATGTGATGCTTAAGAGACGCTAACAATGCAAGTGAGGTTGCTCAAATTGCCTCGCGATGGGAAGCTGCCACCCGTGCCTTGTACGTATGACCAAGAGACCAACGGGGTCCCCTGCAGCTCAGTTGGTTTGGAGGAACCCGCACAGCTGGGTGATGTGGGCAGACCAACATCTGGATGCAAAAAGAAGCAAGAACTATCACATTTCAGCTGTTCATTTCAAGTGACCAAAGTGATTGCCACCTGGGCCTCCAAATCTCACCACCCTGTCATGGACAGTGTCTATTTTATGGTTATTATAACCTAATCTTATCTAATGTGATTTACACGTGGTAATTAATGGAGCTTCAGCTGTAAGGAAATCGGTCATTCAATTTGAGTTTAATTTACTGCACGCGCATACATTAGAAAGCACAAATTTCAGAGCCGTGATCTGGGTACAGAGAAAAGGTTGCGTGCCAGGAAGAGAAATATAAAGCACCCAATAAACAATACAGCACTGGCCTTCCACACCTTCTGCTCTCCTGAAGGATCTCCTTGAAGGGAAGATGGCATGCACATAAATCCAGGTGCCTCAGTAGGGAAGCTTGGAGGTACGAATGCAAACTCCCCGCTGTCACTGCTATCCCATTTCCCAGCTGTGGGAAACATCAGCCTGGCGTATTGGAGAGTATGGCCCCATTTTGATCCCTATGTATGTTTGGGGTGTGTATCCATCAGAGAGAGCTGGGCAGGTTCATGGTACAGGCTATAACAGCTACAGAAGGCGCTGTATCTGTGGCATACATGTGAACAACTCCAGCAAAGGAAAACCGTGCCTAAAAGCCAGGATAACCAGCAAGGACAGCATTTCATTTTCAGCCACCTTAACTTAAAGGTCGCCTCATACCGCCCCGGCCTTTGGAGCAGCTAATAACCATGCCCAGGTAAAGCCAAAAACAATGCCTGGGCAATCCTTGCTGGCCAGTGCGGGACCAGGAATGCCCCAGCACCATCAGAGCTCTCCCTCCCAGCTTGGGGAGTGCCCTGCAGAGGATTACCTGCAAGATGTCCAGCTTTCCTGGGGTTTCTCCACAGAACGCCTCCAGCTTTCTGCCATGAAGCATCCAGCTCTGTTGCCTGCATACAAAGGAAAGCACTCACACCTTGTTTTAAAGTAAAGGTGGACAAAGTGGAAACTCAAGGTAGTCCTTGCAGTCCTCTTTCTGCTATTAAACTCTACACGTGCAACTTAATTGTAACATCTTCTCTGTTTCATTATGAAAGCATATATGTGGAAGGCTTACACACAATGAAAGGCTGACAATGTTTCCTGATTCAGCACACATTTGAAATTAAATTCTAGGTAGAGCGTATGCAATTTGGCTTTAAAATGTTGTCATTAGCTTTGTAAGTTATTGTGCTAATTAGATTTATTAATAGGTTTCATTGCCAGTGACAGTTCTCTTATTTAACTACATGATAGATATAAACAACTTTGGCAGAAAATTATTTCTACCAACTAAATCATGTCTATGTGGGCTCAAATTGCATCTTAAAATAAAACACCGACACGAAAGAAATTAAGTGCAAGCCATGAACATCCCCCAGATGTACAGTGTATCCGAATTCAGTATCCTGCCTAGAGCTCAGTACTGAACACAAGTCTCCCCAAGTTCTCTCTTCTGTTCTGTTCTGTCCCCATCACACCACAGCCAACAAAGCACCCGCTTCATTTACTGTCTACGAATGAATCTACGGGCATGCTCAATCTCTAATCCAGCTCTCAGGAGCTCTGCCAAGACTTCAACAAACCCTAAGAAACGAGAGCACTGTCGATTTTTAAGATGATTCTGCCAGGGGAATTTTTAATTGTGTCTCTGTGAAACTTGCATGAACCATGGCACACTGCAGATGCCTGTGAGGCACCCCAGGTACCCCATGAATTGCTTCTTTGGGGTACAGGCATCCTGCCAGCAGAACCACCTAACATATCTCACTTTGCCTAGCTGAATTGGAGGTGTCTTCCCCACATCCACCTAACAGAAATACTTTTCCAAAGACTAATGCAAAGCAACATTTAAGGCTCAAAAAGGCCTTGTTAACACCCCAGTTCCTGGCAGAGAAAGAAGCTCTTGCCTCTCTTCCTCAGTCAGGTTTTTACTTTTGTAAATAATGAAACTATGGCTATTATTTAAATGATCCTCATAATAGGTTTCCCTCAGCAGCTTCTGAATGAAGAGTAAGCCGAGTGTGGGGAAGAGCAGGACGGGCACACAGGGGACACGACAAAAAACCCCAAAAAAACCCCCAAACTCCAAAAATAAACCCCCAGAGATAACGGGGGGGTAGCAGTAGTGTTTTGAAAAGGGATAACTGAGAGAAGGCTCCACCTATGTCCCCCCCCTCCGCAGCAAGCAGAAGGCTGACCCGGCGTCAGGCCGCCCGCCGCCGGCCCGGCCGCGCTCCGTGAGGCAAGGCGTGCCCCTGCCTCCCCCTACCGGAGCGAGGGGAACTGCACCCCGCCGCCGGGCAGCGCGCCCGCCCTGGGCGGCCCTCAGGGGCACCCTGCTCACCGTGCGGAGGGACGGAAGGTTTAATCCCTTATTTTTATTATATTTTCCCCCCACATTTCTGCATCAGGCTAGGGAAAAATGTTTCCTTTAATATTAACCAACCACTCTCAACATTGCTTGGGAGGCAGCAGGTTAAATCCTTTTATCCCATTTCTGTAATCCCCTCCTTCTTCCTATTTGAAATTTATCCCATTATTTCAACAAGCAGCGTTTATCTGCCCTAAATCTAATTCACGGTGCTTCCCTTTACTAATTGCAAGTTACAGCACCCCAGGTCAACACGAAGGCTGGGCCAGGAGGAGCCACACCACCTTCCTGCCTATTCTGTCCAAGTCCAATTTTTTCCCCGTTGGAAATGGTTTCTACAAGCCTTGAAGGTAATTACAGCACCTCAGCTTCGGGGGACAGTCCAGCTGTGTGTGTGCTTACTCTGATCTAGAACAAGAGGCTACAAAAAGAAGTGTGACTGCAGAAGGGCAGAAATTAATCTGTCCACACTCAAACAGTAGTAGATGCTTCCAAGTGATGCTTGGGTGCAGCAGCAAGGCAAATTTTATTTCTAGAACATTTTTTTTAACTTTTCAGTTACTATTCCAGAATTTGTTAAGAGCTCAGGTATAAAAATCAGTTGAATCAATTCCTAAACTCCATCTAGGAGCAAGACATGGGCAACAGTGAACCCATTGCTCCTTCCTCTAAATTTTCACCCATCCTGGTAACTGTTATACAAGAACCAGTTACTGAATCTTTGAATGGCAACTCAAATTGCTCTTCAGAAAAGGATTATTGATGGTCAGATCACACAACAGAACAACTACCAGTCCAATAATGTAGCAACACTCCCAACAGTCATTCATCTGCCAGTGGTGCTTTTAATGGCATGAAGCTCTTCAACACCTCCTCAGCCGCATGTCTGCATTGTAAAATGCTGCATGACGCTGTTGCTGGTGCTTTTAGGAGACAAAGTTATCAGCACACAGTCATCACACTATCAGAATTTCCAATACCACTGCCCTTTTTCCTAGCATCTTCTGTTAAGATACCTTGACTTTACACATTCAAAGCAGTGTTAAGATTTTTGCCTTTGTTAGCTCAATAGAATTGCACTGAAAGTCTGCAAACCAAGGATAATCCCAGCTGTCAGCTTCGATCTTTTAAGAAGAAAATACTTCAGTGTTCAGAGCAGGGACACGATTCCTTTCTCTCTTTAATCTCTTCGATGCATTCATAAGCTGCAAGTATATACACCTCAACTTTTAATAGTGCAATATAGTAAAATTTAGGGATCAGACGTAAGAGCATTTCCCCCCCCACCACCCCATGCTTCTCTTTATCAACTCTAAGCTAACTATAATCGCTTCCCAACTTTTAACAGCCACAGCAGTTCACTATGAATTGTTCTGGCAGAATGATTTAAGTTTAGAATTCATTTATGCCTGCTTGGTAATGAGGAGTCTGGTGGCTCTTCCTCAAGCATTTCTCTCATCAGTGCAGTATTTGGCTTGAAAGCCTATGGACTGCAACTACCGCTTTTTTATGTTCCTTCCTCTACTGCATTGTGCCAATAGAAGTGTACAAGCCATTTCCTTCAAACCTAGTCTTCACTCTTGAGCTTGAACACCAGGCACCGTGTATGCTTTACAAGAGCTTTTTTTTGTACAATGCACACCTAGAAGTGCTTTGAAAGACACCATGATCTCATTTAGAACATTTTCAAGTTTTATTTGCATCTACTGCAATTACAAAGAATATAACAATGTAAATTTGCACTTAAAGTGACATCCCTTTCTAATAAACAAGGTCACAAGTTAGTGTGCAGCTATTCTGGCTTTGGGCAATTTTCATAGGATGGAAGTTTCCCTGCGTGACAGTTTGTCACGTTTTTCCGGCATTGCACTTTCATACTGCAATACCCAGGAACAGAAATACATCTGTTACTACTTGCAGAACATTCATATGTATTTCTGAAATGCAGCTTTTAACTAATCACTTTCATTTGTTTTATTGAGAGAAAGAAAAGGATCTGTGCATGGCTTTTGTCAAGTCACACAATATGCTAACAGCTCGGATTCTCTCCTCCCTGGACATCTCCTCTAGACTTGGGGGTTTGTTCTGTTAAAACAGGAGTAGCTTGTTCACAGCCCTGCAGGAAACTGAGGCAAAACAACTCAGACAAAGAGATGCACACTATCACAAATGCAAACAGCCATCAAATTGTCCAGTTTATTGATGGGAATTCAAAATTGATACAAAACATGCCCTCTTTGCATGTTGTATTTACCTTTAAAACCTTTCCCACAGCGTCAGGTAGATTCAGCGTTAAGAATATCCTCCGGCTTTCAGCAAGTACCTTTTATAAAGGTATTACACAAAAGCCACCAACTTATGTAATACGTGGTCCCACAATTGCTTTCAGACATTTTGCTTATCAAAAGGCTCAGATCTTCTGCTGATCTGACGAAATAGAGGCTTAAAAATGTTTTAAGCCATTAATAAGTATCCTACGGCAGAGTCAAGAAAATTTACCATTTCCGTTATAATCTCGGGCATAAAAAGGCAATAGTCCTAAAAAAAGCAGCCCTCCAGAATATATGGAATGTGGCAATGGGTATGATGCCAATTTATAATGATCAAGTTAAGTAAAACAGATCTTTAAAGCTATGAATGATGTGAGCAGTATCACAGCAAAATATTTAATGAATACCACAGAACCAATCAAGTCTGAAAGTTGAGCAGATGTCGCTTCAATCACCAGAGATCTGTAATGTCAAATATACCAAAGTGTTTTCTAAAATAAATTGCTAATGCAGAAAGATTGATTTAAAGTTTGCTCCTATCTAACAGTACCTTTCATTTAAATTGGACCCTAAACTGATCAGACAATACATAGCCCACACTTTCGGACATTTATAATAAAAAAGCTTTTATTTTTCAATTGAAACAAATGCACCATCCTGCACTCAAAGGCTATAATGAGCCGTAAGCATATTCCAAGGTGTACCAATGGCAACAGATTCGTTTCACCTCCACTGAGAAGTTACATAATGCACTCTTAATTGGTAAAGAAAAATTAAACTCAGCCTTCTCAAAGCTTCTGTACTGTGTTTCTTGGTTATTGTACAGTTCCACAGTCAGACCAAGAGTTTGCAGTGTGTGCAGATACTGTAGTCAACCAACAGCATTGTTTAATCATCATCTTCCTCCTCTTCCTCTTCCTCCTCAAAGCTGTCTTCAAAGCCCTCGCTGTCTTCCTGGTCCTCATCACCTTCTATCGCTGTATCCCATTGCGGATGATTTTCTGGCACTGGTTTTGCTTCATGAACTTCCAGCTGTAATTGGATAAAGAAAGCAAAGGGAGGAAAAAAGGGTTACAGACAATACACATCACCAAAACAACATGGCACACCCTGTGAAACTGACAGTTAAATTACATACAAACCCAAACCAAAACCAACAACTGCATCTAGAAATGAGGTGTGCCAGATTTTTCTCACTGGATGTAACTAGGACAAAGGGCAGGGAAACGGATGGCAGACCTCAAGGTATAAAGCCAGAGCCAACTATGCTGCAGAAGTGAGTAACTATGAGAAAACATGTATTAAAACATGCAGGCACTGGGAAAGCATCACAAACTTTAGTTCCGTTTAATCCAGCGGAAATTTGCTGCCACTGGCATCAGGCAGAAACTACTGTATATTTTAAGTCCCCTTGAATTGTTACAGAGAACAGGACTTTGGGGGTTTTAACAACTGTATGAAGGAGCTTTCAATATAATGCAAATATGTAACACAATTAAACCTCACCTTCAATGGTTTAATCTGGTCCAATCCCATGTATGAATCCGATCTTAAATAAACTGTGTACTGATAGTTCCCAGGCTTGCCTGGTGCTGGGAACTTCAGCTCTACCTACAAAACACAAATTCACACCGTAAGCTCTTACGGCTTTCACATGACACAGGAGAACAAGTAGCTGAGTACTCTGATGAGCAATAAGTACCACTACAGAATAATACTTCTGCTTCTTAAAAAGTTTTCATGTCTTACAAGTGACACTTGGAAAATCTCTGCATAAAATATCCACAGAAGAGACAGAACACCCAAGCACCAGAACACCTTCCAGACAAGTTGAATGATGATCGAGTCATGCTTTTTTTTCCGAATTAGACCAAGTAACTCTGCATTAAGTAGACAACTTAACCCTGCTGTATGCTTCCTAAATCTCAAAACCCCCAACAGTTTAAAATATTTAGTCTGCTGGCAGTAGTAGCTTAACTGTACTGTTAACTTAAAATTGAACATAAAATCTAGTCTGAAAGAATACATAAAATCCTCACTTTTCAGAAAAGCAAAGAACACAGCCAAAGGTTACAGTCTCAGAAAGGCTCATACAAGCCGAGACTAACTGATTTATCACAGTCTCTGCTCTACAGAAAAAGAAGACTTAGTAACTCTCATGCATTTGAATAACTTTAAGACTGATATTGTGTACAAATACTGGTTTTCATCAGCTTCTGATATCAAGGGGGGGAAAAAAAAAGAACCACTCTGCAAAAAGACTTGAAAGTCATCTCGAATTATTTTTTTCTTTCTCCGTTTTCAAATTTCACAGTTAAAAGGCTCTTCTCTACTTTTATCAGCAGAGTCAAGTTTATTTGCTGCTTTAAGAGATAAGAAAAAATTAAAACCTAAATGTCTTTGCAGTACCATAAGACACATCAGAACAATTGTGCAATACCCAGAAGGAAATGCAGGTACTTTACCTCTTCTTTATCTTTTAGCGTACAAACGTGATATGGCATACATATTAGCATCTGCTCCTTCCGATCTGCAATATATAGCCACCACCATTCTTGTTTTTCCTTTCATAAAAGAAAAAAACCCAACAAACCCAAGGATTATTAAAGTCATATCAAACGATGCCTCTACACTTTGTAACAGGTAATTATGATTCACTGGTCCTTACAGTACAAATAGAAAAGACGATCGTGGTTGCTGCTTTTTTTTTAAGCTCTTGGATGCATATGAATAGTATATATAGCATGTACTGCACACCGAAAGCAAACAGGTTATCACAGGCTGGTCTACAAAGGCTTCTGTCCTACACTCAACCTAAGCTACCACGCCAGACATGGAACTGTTCTGAAGGATTGCATCCACTGAGGATTAACAAACAACTTCCAGCAATACAATACCACCACAGGTCCCTCATCAGAAACCCAGCCAGGACAAAAAAGGTCAGCATAGAAAGCAAGGCATGCCAAAAGACAGATAAAGGATTCCTCACAGTTAAAAAAGAAAAAAACCCAGCAAAAAACCAAACTAAAACAAAAAACCACCACCACAACTTTTGCAGGAAAGCATGCTTTGCCCCACTTCTCTTCCTCTCCAAGAAGTGGGAATCTGCTGAAAATTGGAATTTGGACATCCTGAGATTTCACTTCCTGGAAGTGTGAACCATGGGCAATACTGAAATTTGTGAAGGATACCCAACAACTACTGCCCTCCACACAGAGCTTTCAAGACAGCTGCAGGTCTCAAAAGTCTCACCACTGCAGGCACTCAAGCAGAGCTCCCAAACTAAATGAAATTAAGGGAGTGCAGTCCTTCATAAAAGACAGCAACACTGTACAAAAGAAATAGTTTATGCCCCAATTTGAGGCAGATTTTTGAGACTGTGGAGTAATTCAGTAGCACAGGCACAACCATTCTGAAACGGGAAAGACGACAGCTCCTCAATACCAACTGTTCTTCATTTAACCACGATTCCTTTTTTGTTAACCCTCTGGCTCACCTTTTCAGCAAAATACAACTTAACACAAGTCAAAACCTTTCTACTGTAGAGGTTAAAATAAATACTGCAAAGCAAGTTTCCTTTCCTTTACCTTCTTAAATATTTTCTTTAAAAAGTGAGAATAGTGTGTGTGTGGGGAAGACTTTTTCATATTTATTAAGTATTTTAGTAGATAGGTAGTAGTCTCAATGGCATGATCTTACTCTTAGGGAAAAAAAAAAAAAAGGGAAAACTCCACAACTTTTAGACAACCCAAATATTAGACACCTCTGAACTGTGTTCCAAAGCCATTTTTATCCACCCTCAATGGTCTGATCACATTTGCAACATACCTAAGCTCTAAAGCATGCGTCTTATGACAGTTACAAGCCAAGCTCCAATCCAGGAGGCCAATTTTTATATATTTACACCAAGAATCAGGTGGGTGCTTCAGTGCCACATGAAAGCAGTTGTTTTGTTTCAGTTTTAACCTAACAGCATTAGAAGGGCTGAATGAAAGGATACAGCAGACTAACACCACCACCACGCCCTTTCCAAATTCCACAGGTAGGGAGCAAATGCTGTTAGTATGTACGATTTGAAGATGTTTTTTCTCTTTCAGTAGAGTCAAGAGTTCAGTAGTTTTGATATTCAACTACTACAGATTTACAATGGCAAGACACATAGACCAGCAACTGAAACCCTCTGATCAGCACAGCTGACTCCCAGAGCAGAGGAGCACAAAACTAGCTCAGTATGTTAATGCCCATTTTACAGCATATAAAAGCAAAACCAACTGCATCTCAGTAAACAACAGCTTTCCTTCACGTGTTTAGAAGAGGCACTGAGAACAGGACAAAACCCTATTTGCATACTATTTAAGACCAGAATTTGTAGAGCAGTAAAACCTTCCTACAACTATTCTAAGTGATTTTCCTTATGAAAAATCATCCCATGTGATTACAAGGCATAAGTTATTTTATCTGTAACGTTTCAACAACAAATATACTGCCAATCTGCTTGACAGCTGTAGAAAAGAAGAATCTTATGAAGTATTTATTTCCTAGCCAAGGGGCCTCTAGGAATAGAAAGATAAACAGTATAAATAGTGCAGATGAAGGAGAACTACAGAAACTAGATCCATTACAAAAATGGCTACTTGCCATTTGGGGCCTACAAGGACTCTGGCCATAGAAGAAAGGATCTGCATTTGTATCGATACCTTATTTTGTGATGTTACCAAAACACTGTGCTGACTTAATATCCATTGTGTATGTTTCCATCACTCTCAACAGCAAGGAATAATTTTTAATATATATACATTTTTTTAAAACAAAGATCAATATTATCAGCTGTATTTTCACAAACACTAGTGAAAAATAACAACCAAAAGAGGAAAGAAATACCAATGGTATTCATTGATCTAACACTCAGATAGAGTAAACTCTTTGGAAGTAAAGCTCCTGACCCCTAAGTACCACTGCTTTTTTTATAGCAAGGAAAACTGTGCAGGAGTCCTCTCTTATTGGGTGGAATTTAAAGTTTATGCCTGTGAGAATCTGGCAAGCTAGCAGGCAAGCAGGCAAAATGCCCTTTAACAGATGGGTGCAAGGTTTGGCATGCCAGGGAACCAGGATGTTCATTAAATTGGAACACCAGGGCCAGTTTCTACCTAAAAATGTCAAAACTACAATCTGTGCAGTTTCTGGATCCGTGGATGCAGAGGCAGAAGATAATTATTTAGGAACCTGCATAGATTAAAGATGCATCACTGGCAGAGGAATCAACTGCCCCAAAACTTGGATGGAACAGTGTTAAGGCTATGGCCTGAGAACAAGTACGTTAGGCTTGGTTACACTCAGACATCCATAAATTCTGGAAATACAGAGATTCACACAGCTACAGCGTTTCATCCTTAACTCTGCACCTCAGAACTGGCCGTGACCACAATACACATAATGCTGTAAGTCACAGATGAGAAGAACCACCCAGAGAGTATGATAGATTTTGTTCTTCAGATGTTGCAAATCAACACTATCTGAACATGCTCCAGCTGCAGCTACAGCACCAAGTACAGCTGCAGTTAACTATCAGGAAATCAGTGAAGAGAGGTTGGAAAATTTGTGACTGCAGTAGCATGAGATAACACGTGTGCATCTTTCAGGCACAAGCATTTTCAGCCCTACGTTTTTTTTTAGCATAGTACTGGTATTTAAGTTTTATCATAATGCCCATCAGCAGCTCAGTAACACCCAGCTGAAGCTTATGCAGCTGCAAAAATAGGAGTATCTAGCACCCTGTGGCACTGGGCATAGCACACACTTGTGGGCTGAGCTTAGACTGATGACCAAAGCCAGCTGCCTTGACAGCACAGAGGTATTAAGACTCTGCTGCATATCTGACACGACCTAAGGCACTCAGAAGAGCAGAGTGCCAGTACACCCCTTTCTATTACGCTGGTGTACTGGTGGGAGTTGATTTGAGAGATGGGAGGGTACCTAAACAGCATCAGGAAAGCACAGCATTGAGATCAGCCGCTACAAAGCAAGATGCCGTGAGGCCACGCAACTCTCAACTAGGCCTTCAGGAAAACAGTATCTGTGGTTTATTTGTATATCTTGTCTGCCTCCTTAGCAACAGGTCACACTTCCCACACTCTGCTAGTGATGGCAGAACTGTGTAAAAACAGCAGGAACAGCATGAGCACAAGCCTGGAGACAACGGAACGTGTTCTGCACACGCATGAAGCTGTACAGGGTTTTTCACAGGCATGAAGAACCTTGAGGACTGAAAAGAGGAACCAAATATACACAACACCTTCATTTGTTCTCATGTTTTCCTCTTCTTCCCCATGTCAGCTGTCTCCTTTAAACAACAAAAGGAAGCCTAAGCCTTGCATCCCACCTCCCCATTATTAGAGACTGCGCCACAAAACAGAAGATCCCCAATTAGTTCCCAGCCAAACAGCAGAGAAGCACAGGAAGCCTTCTGAGCCACTGGCCTGGAAAGAAAGCATGGCCAAATACTCCTTTCCCCTGGTTCAAATCTGGTCACCTCCCAAAGACCTAACATACTTGCTGAGCTTCAAAACATACGCTTTGTGTTCTCATCTTTTTCAGAGTCTTGTTGCTCTAACAGGTTTTCAGACACCTCTGAACAGTTAACTGTTTGTGTAAGCAGCAACTGGTGTATGGGAACATACCTTCAACACCAAAGGCTGCTGTAGAGACACCTCAGCCTATCTACCATACTGAGTCACCTCCCAGACACACCCCTTTCTCCAATAACCATCCACACCTGATCTTGTACTTTTGAGCTCTATAGAAAAGACTGTTCCACTATTGGCTTCTGCCACTTCCAGACTACACTGTGGTAGAAAGAGACAGTGTTGCCAACCCCCCTCCCTCCATCTTCCAAAGCTGCACGCTGTGCTGCCACCACGCTGCTGCCTTGAGACTTGAAGTCAAGCAGCAAGCCAAAGCAATCTGCTGATCCAAACGACCCCCAAACTCTCCTGTCATTACT
This sequence comes from Zapornia atra, assembly GCA_013400835.1. Taxonomy (NCBI): domain Eukaryota; kingdom Metazoa; phylum Chordata; class Aves; order Gruiformes; family Rallidae; genus Zapornia; species Zapornia atra. Next base: position 140,390 of record VZTU01032723.1, on the reverse strand, counting down.
GTTAACACAGGAGGAGATCAGGATCTCCCTCCCTCACAAGCTCCTGCAGCTAGATAATGAGCAAGTAATACTCTACCTTTAACTCTATATTAGAGCCACTGCTGTGCTTTCATCTTTCCAAAGCAAAAAAAAAAACCCACCCCCCACACCAAAGCACCCTATAAGTTAGATCCCTATATATATGTACGGTTTCATTCTGAATCTGTCTATATGCAGCAGATCAGCAGGGAGAAAAAAAAAAAAAGACTTCAGTATAATTGCTGTCAAAAAGGAACTTCAAATTCTACCCAAGTTTGCAGGTCTCTGGGAACTGCATAGGAAGATTAATACATTAGGAAATTTTTCAGAAAGTATCTGAATGAGTTTAAGAGGATTTAATAAATTAACACTTTTTCTTAAAACGAAGATTAGCCTTCAAGTATTAAGTTTTTTTAAAAGCTCAGTATTCACAGTAAAAATACTAAAAGAGCAATTTATTTGTATTATATTAATTCTCATGTTCTGCAACTGCAATGTTTTTTATTACTGACCTCAGGAAAAAAAAGACTGTAAACGGGATGCGTTATCTTGGACTTCGTTTCAAGAAGAGCTCGTTCCTTTCTCTGTATACTTTGCTGTAACTCTTGCCACTCCTGTGAAAGACAAGTTTAAAGAGTTACTGTGCAATAGCTGTCTCTTGGATTAAAAAAAAAAAAAAATAAAAGCCCATGGAAATGATAGCTGAGAAGTTCTTGTGCTACATTACATGTTATAAGAGGGAAAGGCACGTAGAGATTGAGTTATAAACTGCAGTGAAAATAAAGCAAGCAACAATAAAACTGAAGATACCATTCAGGTCAACATAAACCTGCCATCAAAAGCCCAAAACATAGATCTGCAGGGCTTGCACACATTCTTCCAAACTCTGTTCTACATGAGTTCTAAGAGCCCTGATTGCAAGCCTGATAATTCTTTTCCCATCAAACGCTCATTCTCACCCTGTATGGGACTTCCAGCTGTCACTCTCAAGTCTTCCATCGTAAGACCTGTAGTGTAGAAATTATCTACCACCACAATGCTTCATTCTCAATTAACTAACTTAATTATTAACAGTTACTAGAGTTTAGTAAGCATATGTGCAAGTTCATTCAACTACTGCATGCTTACAGTATGCATTACAATGCAAGCAACAGCCACTGCATGTAAAGAACAAAGTTCAAAATGAGACTTTATCTCACAAAATCCACAGTAGCTAGTAATCAAATTAATCTGAAAGAAACATTAGAATCTTTTCCTGAAGTTATGGTATTTTTCTCAGGTCATTCTTAAGTTTTCTGTCTATGCTGTGAAGACCCTTCACTGTTCTCTCTGAAACAGACTTGCAATGACAAAGCTCTTATGCCAGAATGAGGTCTGAAAACCTCTGGAGAACTGATATTACTCCTTCATCCCAGTGTTGCTTAGCCTGAGGGGATGCTAGAGGATTAAAATGCATTTTCTCTCAACCCCAGAGGCAACGTTACCCTTCAAGAAAAAGTAAGGCTTACAGCTTCATCATCTTTGTTTTGCTTCTCATCTTGTTCTCTGTCAGAGTCTCTGTCACTTCCATCATCTTTTTCACTTTGAGAGTCCCTGTTTGTTTCTTCTTCTTCAGATTCGCTTCCTTTATCAGAGACCTCCTCCTCTTCTTCCTTTGCAACTACTTCCTAATGGGAAAGAAAGAAAAAAAAAGACAAAACACACAAACCAAAAACCTCTAACTTAGTTTGCCTGCATTATTGTAGTATGCAGCATTCACAGCACCTGTCTCAAGGTCATAGCCCTTATTTGCCATTCTGATCTACATTCTTCTGGCATCACAGAGTATGTCTACAGTGACGATTAATCCTTTCCACCTCATGTGCTAAGACAACCCAGGAAGCAATTTTCCTTCTCCATACAACGTGCACAACACAAATAGTGGAAAACAGCTTTTGATTCTGGGGTCACATATCAAAAAGTCGTAAGAAAATTAAAAAGAATATAGGAAAGTATCTGCAACATAGCCCATGAGGTGGAGAAAGCACCATGCAACGGGGGCATGAAGGTACTAAGACTGCTTAATTTACCAAAAGTCTTATTTAACTTTTTTTTTTCTCCTTTAAAGTAACAGTAGAAGGTACATAATTCACCTCCCAAAAGGCAGCATGACAGGAATTAATAGGAAGGAACCATGAAGACAAACTTCTAAGTAGTTGGGCACAGCTTTCAGCGGGCTATTGGAAACAACTGTGGTGGTTCCCCCAATTATTTTACTAGTAATTCTTAAATGTTAAAAAAAAAAGAGCTATTTTAGGAGATATGCTTTACAAAAGCACAGACTGAGATGTAACACAACAGATAAAAGAATGATAAGATTAAGAATGGTAAGAAGAACAAAATACTAAAATATCAATTAATCTATGAGCTACCCCATTAGCTTGTTTTTGCTTCTGCTGTTTTGGTGGCTGCAATGAAGGTGGCACAGGTTTCTTTTTCAATGGCTTCTTTTTCTTTGATTTTGAAGCTTTCTTGGTTCCTTTATTCTTTTGCTGCCATCCTTTGCTCTTAACTTTGTTGCTGTCTCCTTGCTGTAGGAAAGCAATATTTAAAATATTTATTCTGTTCATTAAGTTTCAGGCATTCACTGTACTTTAAGCATTTTAAGCTGAGAACTAAAGTTAGAAAGCATAGCTCAAGAGACACTTCAGTAGGAATTTCTGAAAAAAAAAAATTGCTTGAGAAGCACATAATTAGCAACTCAAGATCTGAAAGTTCTCTTTAGCTAGCACGAGAAAGTTTCTTTCTTCACTTACCCCATCTTCTGTTGGTTGCTCTTCTGCTGCACATATAGACTGTTCCTTTTCAAATACTTCCTAGTTAAGAGAGAGAGATGAAAACTATTAATGCTTCTCTGTATTGGAAGAGCAAATTATTATTTTATGTTTGAACTTAAACTAAATCACCTTAATCAGGTCTGAAGGCTTTATTTAGCATGGCAAATTCTTTTATCGGTGACAAACACAACAGGGGATTAACAGATCAAATTTAAACACTGTTTTGAACATTTGGTCTAGGATTTTTCCATCACAAGCATTACAAAGAAATGTAGTACCAACATGTCATCTCGTTCCAAAGAATCTACTTGTTTCATAAAGCACAGAAATCCTGTATCACAACAGCAAGCGATAGTAAAATGCAAATTCTGCTCCAGTTGCCAGAGCATTATAAACTTCCAACAGCTGCACAGCTAGTCAGGGACACAGGACAACAAATCAAACCAGAAATGTGAAATGTTAAGACAAAACACGATGTTAGTATTATGTGGACTAGAACATCTCTATGCAAATGGATTTTTTTCATGCATTTCTTTCTTCAAAACATACTATATGTCGTTTAAAAAGAAAAATTAGTTGTAAGGAGCTGGCTTGTATAAAGATGGCAAATAGGAAACACCACCACAGAAAAGTATCATGCAAAAGGCTAGTTCTAGGTTTTAGGTCATATATCTCAATTCCAAGACTGCTTAGTGGGGCTCATGCAGAAAACATTTTAAATGAGTTTTCCATGTTGTCAGACATTTCTATTAATTAAGTACAGTTCAATAGTCTGATTTTCACTTTCCTTCCCTTCTAAGGTCCAGCATAGTGATGCAGAGCTTTTACTGTCTACCTGCTGCATTCTCAGTCATCGCTGAGAGGATGCATTCTGAAGTTCTACAGCAGGAACACATGGTACTTACATACAAAGACTGTTTTCTGACGAGCTGGCTTCAGTGGCTAGTCTGATCTGTGACTGTTAACACTCGTGCCTGCATGCCTTACCTTAGAGGCGTTAACTCAGACTTTCCACTACTTAGACACTTGCCTGAACAGTACCGATCCAAAAACTGACACTGTGGGCTTAGTCAGGTAAAAGTTGGTTTAGTTTCTGTGCATTTAAGGGTTATTTTTGTTCAAAGAAAGTCATTACTACATGTTAAACTTTAAAAAAGAATAAAAGCACCGCTCAGAGGTTTAACTGCTCAGGCGTGGTATTATTTCAATTATACCGTATTGCTACCCATTCAGCAGTCCACTTTTTTCCATGTGGAACTGGTGTGCCTCCTTTATATTAAGTTATCTATATTCTGCATTCCGCTGGACTCAGTTTCTTTCATAAAAGTGTCCAAAACACCCAGGAGATTTGTAACCTTATGAGCTCACATAAAGTGAAATTGAACACTGTCCTAAGGACTTGAGTGAATATTCTAGTTCAAAAACCAAGTTTCTGAGTGTGTCTCTTCCTGTTATTTACAAACCTCAGGGCAGTATTGCTTGCCATATTATTTTACTGTTCCCTAGACAACTGCAACAGGTCAGCCTGAACTCTGGTTTGATTCCAGGAAAGCTCTCTTTCAGAAATGAAAACAAAGGAGGATTAGGAGCACAAATTCTCCATTTCAAAACTTCATTTTACAGTTTTATTTACAAAACACTATGTCGGCTTGCAAAGAAGCAATGCCTATTTATAAACACGTACTTGCAGTTACCCTGGAAGAACAAGTAATCTTCATACTTACTGCCATGGTCTGTCTTGTTAGTGTTACCAGAACAGTGACAAGAGAACCTACTGTAATATTATTGCTGTCTTCATCATCCAAAACTAGAGCAAAAGAAAAGCAATGCACCTATTAAACACCTCCATAGCCTTTTTTTTCCATTAAACATTGTTTCTCTTATGGCTAAATAGAATTATACAAGTTCCAGAATTTTTAACAAAAAAACACTTTCAAGATAGTACGAAGTAATTCTCTTCCAGCCTCAAATACAGTATCAAGATGAGGGCTGGTAATTCAGCAAACTATAAAACAGGAACATTGAGTTTGAAATTTTAATTGCATCAAAGTTAGGAAACTCAAAGTTACAGCTGCTGAGGGAACCGTAACTCTGTAATATTGCGCATTATATATTAAAGCATAAAACTTCAGAAACATGAAATACCACACATGACCAAAGGGACCCTGCTATATTTGTTCTGGGAATTATAACTTTGATTTCCCTGACTTTCATTTGATTAACAACTCAATTTCAATGCCACATTAACAATCATGCATTTAATTCTTTTTTTAAGTAGAAGGCAAAGGAAAATAAAGGAACAGCGAAGATTATCTTAACTAAAACATCAAATATAAAACCCACAGGAAAGCCACTGAGGAGTTTCTATCTCCGGTGGATGAAATGGAGCATGCCCCAGGTTGGGAAGGAAGAGTTCTATCCTGGTGTGGACTTCCTTCAAAACTACCACCCAAGGAAGCAGTTCTCCCATCCACTAGTTTATATGTATATATTTTATATAAAGGTAATATTGTGCCAAGCAGAAAAGCATATGCATTATTTAATCCTCCATATCACACCTGAGTACAGCTGGGTGACAAGTGAAGACCATGGGCAGAAAAGGATTGCTTGATGAAGCAAGGAAAGGTACTCCAAGACTAAATGTTAAGCAGATTAACGGGACCACGTACAATCCTGTGCTACAATAGCAGCAGGTCTTTTGTGTGTTTGTTTTTAAGACACACACATAAACAACATTTAGAAATACTGAGGTTAACAGACTTTTGCTTCTTTAACAGACATTTTCATTATCATTTGCTTCTCGCAGAAGACTCTGCATGAGCCAAATTACAAGTTAGGCTCCCCAAACAAAACATGCCACTTTCTGAATTTGCTCGTTGCCACCAGTATAAGCTCAGAACAAGCATTAGAACAGCCTTTCAAGCATCTCACAGTTACTAGCACTGACCTTCTACAAAGGAAAGGAGACAGCAGAACCAATTCACTTGCCACCAAAAGGCTGCCTACCAGGAACTGCTTAGTAACGTACTTGCCCTTCAGAGAGGAAGAGCACTGCACGTTCACTGACGTGGTGCACAGAAAAGGTAGCTGAAAAAGCCTGAAAAAACCATCCAAGGACTGTCACAGAGGAACCCATGAATATTTAGTCATCAGGGTTTCCAACTCAAAAATCTCACAAAGGACTCTCCAGGCTGGAGTAAGCAGAGCATAAATTCCGGAATAAGCATAACTTTTTAAGATAGCTAATAAAAGTGGTATTTCAAGCAGAATTCCACATTGCTCATGAAATATTAAATCAACAGATGAAATATCAGCTAAGCTCCTGTAGGAAAAAGTACTACTGGCTTGGGAATCCGTGAAATGTTTCAATGTACTTTTATCTCCTCAGACTATAAATCTCACGTACGCTGCCACTCAAACAAAGTATGTTATTTCCAGGCCACATAAATAACAGTGACTGGTGTTTCGGCGTCCTCCAAAAGCCTGCTGCCAACAGACTATCAAAATGTCAGAGGAGCGACATATACAGAACAAAAGGACCTCCCACTCACCCTGTGGTTTTATATCCATAGTGACATAGGGAAAACTGCCAAGGACAGCCATAACTTCATCATATTTCTTATCTTCTAGGAAATGCAGTAAATTGCGACGATCAGAACCTTTCAAACTCACCAAGTCCTGAATACTTTTGATTTTATACTAAATTAAAAAAAGAAAGAGAGTCAGGGAACACAGAGCACAGTCTGCAAATAAACCCTTGGTAATGCATCACTCGCACCCCCGCATTACTAATACACACCCCGTTTGATTTGATCTTATAAAAACCACACTTCAGCAAACTAGCAAGCATATGTTTTGAGAAACAATAAAAGATAGAGGTTTCATTTAAACCTGTTAAGTAGCATGGAGCACCCCACTGCTCAAAGCAGTGCTGTATGTCACCTCTTAGAAACTGAACGCGTTTCTTATATTACTTCAGCCAGCTTTTCCAGAAAGCTGAGCCAATAAATTTTATTAATTGGGTTCTTTATTTAGACTACTTCAGTGCTTTGAAATTTATATTAGGAGGAACATCTAAGTTGCCTTTTTTTTTTTTCAATACTGAATTGCAAACAAACCTAAAACCCTTTCTTCTAAGATCTGAAGAGCGGAGCGAAAACAATAAAATGCAGGCTCATTTGATCACTGATTACTTCAGCCTATTAGAGAGGTGCATATTTTATTTAAAAGAATTTCACATATCTAGGTAGACTGATCATACATCCACCCTAGGGAAGTGTATTTTTTAGTCTTATTAATGGGAATCCTGTACAAACAAGCCTAATAAACTGGTCTAATCCTTCTTTTGGGGAAGGTGAGATTATGAGACAGCCAAACTCTTAATTTCTGCACTTGCAGATGCCAAAATATACTTTTTTTTTAAATGATCCCTGTAATTTAAGGCTAGATTAAATGCTTGATGATACCTATAGGCGAATGATTCTTTTACTTCATGCAAAGGAAAAGGCTACTTGACTTATTTGATGAACAAGCACCTCTGAAAAGGATTTTTAAAAGTGCAGTACTCAAGAATTTGTTATCCTGACACTAACACCACCTAAGGTTGCAGTTAAAGCTAAACAAAACTTTCACTAGATAGAAAGAATATTTTTAATAAGACTATCACAAGGTCATCAGTTTCTACAAAAAGATAGCTGCTTGTTTCTAACCAGGCATTCCTGGAAGTCAAACAAGCAGATTTGAACACAGAGATACAGTCCGTGCACAAGGAGCAAAGACATGTATGCAGGTACATCAGATGAGGCTCTTCTTTTTTTGTCCTTAGATTTTACAAATACCAACACTTACCCCACTAAAGAGCAATAGCTTTTAAAACACCCTCTTTCATACACAGAGGATCACAAGTTCTGTAATATTTCCAGCAGTAGTTGGTGTTTCTTCCTTTTACGAAATCCTCTGTGTTACCTTCCAAACATATTTTCTATCAAACTAGATTAAGAATGATGTAAAGACAAACAAGAAAAAAAAAATCCCAGAAGAATATTCCAGTGATATTCTGGAAAAACAGTACATTAGGATATATGAATAGGAGAACATGCTCCAAGAAGGAAGAAACTGTTTCTTCTGTTTGTGAGGTCACTGTAGACTTATCTTTTACACGTTTCTACACTTAGATGATCTCTGATCTCAAATCCCACCTCCTGAGAGGGACTTCAAAGAAACACAGACCTAGGAAGTATTGTACTGAATTCCTGAAAGCCTGTATCCTTTTATTCTCTTAGTTATTCCTGACCTTGCTTCCTTATAAGGAAATAGGTAAAGAGTCACGAAAAGGTTTTGGACATTACCAAGTGTCGTTCACAGTTTTATACCTTTTTATGATTGGAGACCCGTCTGAGGTTGTCCTCTTCAATGTGAGGCAGCTGCAAAAGGGGCGACTTGAACTGCTGAAGTCCCTGGACAGTCATCTGGGAAAGCTTCATGCAATTTTCCAGAGATCCCAAAGATGGAGCACGGAACTCCCTTTCTTGGGGAGAATGAAACAGAAGACATAATTTTTAATTTATTTTTCTTCTTACTCTTTTACAAGGTACACTTGTGCTACAGACCACAGAAAACCTTGTTTTCAGTCATGTCACAGAAAGAGGCATCTTAAAGTGTCCAGCATAATTAAGGCTTTTCGCTCTCACTGCAGCCTTGCTCAGCCTTTTCTTCACTCCATTTAGGCTATCACAGCTGAACAGTAAGAAAGTGAAAGACTTCCACCTAACATTTTCTTGAGGAATAGCAACACAATGCCTCTATGCCATTATTAGAGACAAAAACACCACCACTTAAGTTGTTGGGTTTTTTTTTAAAGAAAGCAGCATCAAAACCAACTTATTTAAATTTGTATAACATATATACATGTGCATAATGTGGTTGACTACTTTGTAAGCATATCATTACAGTTTATCAGTAGACATTAATCTTTAACAGCACAATGCATTATTTATAGGATTTTCATCTTGAGAGATGAACATGAAGGTAGCAGCTTATTACATGCCAGAAAAAAACGTAGGTATAATATGCTCTGCTTAGCTTCAGTTATGTTAGAAGGCAGTAAGAAAGCTGTAAAAAATATCAAAGGCATGGCTTTATAAATAGACCTAAAGGTTAAAAGCTGTTTCTGAGCAAACATCTATTTGACTTTTCTTCTAGAAATTTCCTCTAATTTCTTTAATGTTTTGAAGTACAGAGGTGTTATGTATTCTACAGGCAATTAAAATTACTGTAAGATAGACGAGGAAAAGTCTTAACCAGAACAGAGCAAAGCAGCAACAGAAAGTTAAGTCATTTAACACTCTTCATGTCTGCAAAGAAATGAAAAAGCAAAGCAGCTAAGTTTCTACATGCTGCTATTTAGCTTTGTCAGAAAGCCATCCTTTAGTAAGAGTTCTCAAAGCCCCATTTAGAAAACTCGATCAGAATAAACAGGGTCAAGACTACAGGCAATGCAAATAGAAAAATAACTCATGAATGGAACTACCTCACTAGACATGCTGGTAAGTAGCAAAGACCTAACTTGTACCTTTGAAAAAAAAAAAAAAGTAATGGAAAGAATCATCTCCCAACTACATAGCACAAAATTTACTTCCTATCTTACCTATTTTCTCCTGTAACTTGGCTGCTGCCAAGGAAAATCACAGGCTTTTTTAAATTAAAAAAAACCCACACTGCACACCAAGTTAATAAAGGAATCCTAAATATTGTCTGACAAACTGGCTTTTACAAGAAATTCACCTAGAGCTTTGAGACTACAGAGCACTAGGCACAGTAGAAATCCTTAAAGCATTAACTCATCATCCATGTGACAGTAGAAAAATATATTTAACTAAGCTGGATAATATTATCTAGGTTTCCTGAAAATAAGAGAGGTCTTTACACTCCCCTGAGAGCGGATTTGAGGACAGCACAGGTTTTAACACCACCCAAGTGCCCCCACCATAAAATGAATGCCTCTACTGCCCATATTTTGATGGCTTCTGCTTGCCAAAGTGCACAGGGCAAGATGACCTTTGATCTAAGGTCACAAAGTCATCCAAAACATATGACATTAAATTCAACTGGACACTGAAGTCAATGACATTAAAGTAAATTTAAATCAGAGTCACAGTTGCTTTGTGAAGGAATGGTATATACACCTGTGTCAAACCACAACATCTGCCTGTATCACACTGCAGTCCAACCTGGATTAAGAAAGGCACTCTGGCTGGACAGCTGAGCTGACACCCCACCTTCCTGCAGACACTTCCCAAAGCACATTCCATGGCTTTGGCAGCAAACACCTGGCTTGGCAGGGCAGCTATCCACTTAGGATACTTGAGGATGATCTCAAGAAAGCCATCAAGGCAATTTAGACCTGGTACAGGTAACTTTCACAACACAATGGATGCAAACGGGGGATGCCAGAGAGCAAAGCCTATTGTCAGGGGGATGCATGCAAAAAGAAAGTCTTACAGACTATTAGGAAGTCAAACAAGAGAGTCAAGCTGCAGTTTTGTGTTTCTTCTGGTGGTTACAGCAACAGGTGGCTTGTTTCAGAGAGTGCCCAGGGCCACCTCCACCCCAAAGGCACCCAAGCAACAGTACACAAGAAATCTTATCTGAGAGTCTAGCAAGAGAGTAAAACACACTTGGTCTGAATGTAGCTTGCAACTGCCACGTTTTCCAGCAGCCTGGAAGAATCACACAGAATCACAAGGTTGGAAAAGACCTTTAAGATCATCAAGCCCAACCATTCCTGTTCTGTGCTAAACTATATCCCTAGGTACCTCATCTACCCTTTCTTTAAAACACACAAGAAGCTTAGAAGTAACTACAAACTGATTGGCCTGAAATTAAAATAGTAACAGTTTTGGGTGTAGGAAAGCAAATTCAAAGTGTTCTTTGCAAATAATAAATCCAAATAATAATATATCCAAACTTATCTGCAAAGAATGATATCCCTGTTAAAAATTAAGTAACTGTGATTAATTTTTATACCAAACCTAACACTCCTTTCCCAACAGATCGTTTCTGATAGGGTTTGACAGGCAGCGTCCATGACTCATGGGGATGCCGAAACAGCCTGAGGTACTACTTTCTGCTCTCTGGGCAGGCAGGATGCTTGTCCCTGTGAAGGGCTGGGCAGCACAACTTCATAAACCTCATTCTGTGGTGTGATGTCCTTAGCAGTTCTCAGTCTTGCATCTCCCTCAAGAACAGCTGATACTGGACCAGTATCAGTTGAATGCTGCACGGGCGTTTTTATAGTTAACTAGGAAAACAAAGTGCCAAGATTTTGAAGCTTCATCCAAGGTGCTTTTCCTCAAAAGACTTGATTACAAAGTATGTGCTAATGGTTTACAGGTATTTTTAAGCTAACAACAGTAACAAGAATGGATATTTAAACAGATAAATGAATGAAGCACCAAACGTGACTCCTCATCCCATCATCCACTTAGGTTTCACAAAATAAGATCTGTCCCCAAAATATTTCTTTAAATGATATTAACTTGAGGTATCATCTTTGTATTTTCCCATATCAGGATTGCTGAACATCTGCAGCTAATTACAGTATGGGATTGTTTCATGTATCACATCAAGGCCCATCTGAGCAAGAACATCAACTAAACCCAGAAACATCTCTAGTTAAGTTTTAAGCTACTTAAAACAATGTTAAGGTGAGCAATACACAAACTTAGACAAAACAGTCCCTCAAAAATGTGTTTTCTAAATTTTACTCACATCTAAGAAATCACAAAAAGACCAACAAAAAACACCCAAAAACCCACCAATGAGACTGTCAATTTCCAGTTGTTTCCCAACAATAGTCAGCAGGGGGGGAATTCTGTCTACACGTACAGTCATCAAAAATACATCCAGCACTTTAAATTTACTTAGTAGCAAAAATGGTGATTTTCCTTTAGATCAATTGATGACTCATTGATGACCTGGATGAGGGAATAGAGAGCACAAACAGCAAGTTTGCTGATGACACAAAACTGGGAGGGGTGTCTGACACACCAGAGATGCTGCCATTCAGCAAGGCTTAGGCTGGAGAGTTGGGTGCAGAGAAGTTTAATGATATTTAACAAGGGCAAGTGTAGGGTCTTGCATCTGGGGAAGAACAACCTCAGGTACCAGTATAGGTTGGGGACTGGCCTGTTGGAGAGCAGCATAGGTGAGAGGGACCTGGGGGTCCGGGTAGACAGCAGGATGACTGTGAGCCAGTAATGTGTCCTCAATGCTAAGGCAGCCAGTGGCATCCTGGGGTGTATTAGAAGGAGTGTAACCACACTCCTTCAGGTCAAGAGAGGTCCTTCTCCCTCTCTACTCTGCCCTGGTGAGACCATACCTGGAATATTGTGTCCAATTCTGGGCCCCTCAGTTCAAGAAGGACACAGAACTCCTTGAAAGAGTTCCATGCAGGGCGACCAAGATGATTAAGGGAGTGGAACATGTTCCTTATGAGGAGAGGCTGAGTGAGCTGGGCCCCTTTAGCTTGCAGAAGAGGAGACAGACTGAGGGGTGACCTTATTCTTGTTTACAAATATATAAAGGGCAAGAGTCAGGAGGATGGAGCCAGGCTCTTCTCAGTGATGGCCAGCGATAGGACAAGGGGCAATGGGTGCAAGCTGGAGCACAGGAAGTTCCATGTGAATGTAAGGAGAAACTTTTTCACAGTGAGGGTGGCAGAGCACTGGGACAGGCTGCCCAGAGAGGGTGNCCAGAGAGGTTGTGGAGTCTTTCTCTGGAGACATTCAAAACCTGCCTGGATTAATTCCTGTGTGATGTAGTCTAGGTGATCATGCTCTGGCAGGGAGGGTGGACTAGATGATCTTTTGAGGTCACTTCCAACTCCTAATATTCTGTGACTGTGAAAGGCCAAAAATTCTGAAACGGTTTACCTCCAAGTCTTCAAATTCATTATTGCTGGCCTGATGGACACCAGTTTGGAGTCACCTTCCCTATAATGCTTTGTGCTGAAAGCACTGGTATGAAGTGAGAGGAAACATTTGGTACAAATTTCTGAGTACTGCCATTTTAAAACTGTGGAAAGAATGTTGAGAAAGGGTGAAAGATTTAGATTAGACATTAGCAAGAAATTCTTCCCTGTGAGGGTGGTGAGGCCCCGGCTGCCCAAAGAAGCTGAACATTGTCAGGGAGGGGGCAGCCACAAGGCCAGGTTGGATGGGGCTTTGGGCAACCTGGTCTATTGAAGGTGTCCCTGCCCTTGGCAAGGGGCTAAGATTAGATAATCTTTGAGGTCCCTTTCAACCCAGAACATTCTAGGATTACATGAAAACTTGCTAAAGAAATACCAAATAAATCCTCAACTGTACCTGTGATACACTACCTTTCCAAACCTGTGAAAGTAATTCCCACCATAAATGACAACTATAAATTCTCATCCACTTTCACAGATTCAATGAGGCTGGAAGCGATCATAATCCCTAAAAAATAGTAAAGGTTGCTTAGGTTTGGTTGGGGTTTTTTTAAAATCATCATTTCCATTTCACATCCAAAAGGAGTATCAGTTTACACTGTTGTCTTTCAAAATACCATTCAATTTTATGTTAAGCTAAAAACCTGAATCTTCTGGAACTTCAAAGGGGTTTATTAAATACACTGCATCTATAAATAGTCATTCTACTGTCAAATTAAAAAGGTATTTCTATGTATAAACCTAACTACAAGAGAAGAATACAGCTAATTGGAGAGCATTCAAGTTTTAAAGTATACCATGTATTCTTTTTAAGTATCTTATTTCAGCTTTTACAAAAAGAGCTACAGGCATTTTTCATTTTTCAAAGACTTCCAGTTCCTGTTGCATAAAAAAAAAGGCTTCTGGCTGCGTTACTCTGGTTGCATTTTGCAAAAAATAAGTATTTGCTAGTTGACTAATATACACATGGGGCATCTTAAAATACATCTTTCAGAGTTTTGAAATATTTTTATTAAAAAAACCCTATCCAGTATTTTAAAAATACATACATACACACAGGGACTTAGAAATAAAAGGTGTCCTCATGCAAATGCTTTTTGTAACAACCTCATGTGTGGACTTGGTCTGGCTGAGCTAGTGAAACTTAAAAAAACCCCCAACCACCACCACCACCCAAACAAAACCAAATATAACCCCAACCCACACACTTTCAAAGCAGGTGAGGTAGCTTTTTATTAAATAAATTGAACTATTAATGAAATTTTACAGGACATCTCTGCAATTTCATTACAGCACTAGCCTAGAAAACATTCAGAAAAACATACAAAGAGTTCAGCTGTGAATATGATTTTCATAAATACAATCTAACATTAGGTGAAGATTACTTCTACAATGAAAAATATGGCTACTGTTCAGTTCCAGGTTTCAAGTTAGCTCCCTATCAATCTCAGAGCCTAGAAAACACAGGGGTTAAAAAAGAACTGGAAGTATCCTTGTTCAATACTTTTTCCTAATATAAGACAGCACACAACATCCCTTATCTGCTCCTGCCCCCTCTCATACTTTACTTGGTTATGGAGCACCATTTCCAGCACCACTTGCAATAGTGCTGGGAAAGATCTTCCCCCAAAACCATTCCTGTTAGGAGGCTGTCAATGCTTGTTAAAAGGGTTTTTGGTTGAGCCAAGATCGAACACTAAGTATAGCTTGATAGCAAACAAAAAAATGCCTTGTCTACGTTTGTTGCAATAAAGGAATGAGATCCAAGTCTTTGCTTCTTTACAGTGCAAGCAACCATCTTCAGCATAATTGCCTTTTTACAGTAAAAATACAAAAGCTTAAATACTACATTTCAATTAAATTGTAATTTCTACGGCAATTACAGCAAAGCACCTGCCCCTAACAAGCTCAGAAACAAACTACAGAGCAGGCTACACAGCATAGGATCCTGAAATGGAGAAATGCAAGCAACATAGAAAGAAGTCATGCCAAAATCAAGTCACACTCATTAAAGTAGAGGAAAAACTGTGGAAGTGCAAAGAAAGATAGATGAACAGAAACTTCAATCTGTCATACACCAAGTGATTTGCTACCAAAAAATGGACTAGATCTTTAAGAAAAGTTTTTAAATTGAATTTAAGGAGAAACTTTTAATTGCAAAAATTAAAAGCTGAATACACATACTCAAGATTTCAGAGCAGAGCTTGGCAGAGGCAGCAGCATTTCAATCCTCAAAATAGAGAACTCTCTCATTACAGTAAGAAGAGCAGAAGTGCATTCAGGCATTTCTAAATACCACAGGTTAAGTTTCCCACAGGAATCAATGACTTCATGAAGCACTGCAATGAAGGATCATATTTACTAGTTTTAATTAAGCAGTTTCTTCTCTTACCTTCCCGGCTTCGAGCCATTATTATCAGTTGGCAGATGACATTAATCATTTCTTGAAGTAGTGCAGGACTCTTTTTCAGGATAAACTGCTGATCTGCAAGACAAAACTGGCTGCAGTTATGCTGAACTTCTATTAAGGAGAAAGACAACAGTTTATGTAAACTGGACATTTAATGGTGGTCTTCATTTCAATTCATTCTTATATTATTGAAAATACCACTGTATTCTCAATGACACATTTCTCAATGACACATCCATCTGTAACGTTCCCAAACAAGCAGGAAAGAGCACTAAGAGGGAATGCAAATTTTGTGTACCAGACAAGCAGCTTCCATATCAAATTAAATAACTTATTAGATCCAACTAAAAAAAGGAATAGGACAATTTACCAGTCTTATTAAAATTACATTAATTCCTTAGGCAATCACAGTATTGTTGATTTTAAGTGAAGCACTAGCTTTGGAAGAAACGTTATTTGTAAAGTATGAACCACTTCTGAATAGAGATCTGTGAAGTTCTAAGTACAAACAGTAACAGAATAGCAAGGGCAATGAGAGATTTTTAGTGGTTACTTAAAAGTGATCAATTTTCTTTGGAAAGAAACTGGGAAATTTGAACCAAAGCATCTTCACAGGTGTGCTGGGAGTTTTTAATCTGCATGAAAATATAGAACATCAAGTCTACTGGTCAGTTGAAGAAGCCATGACTTTCATGGCTGAAGCTCAAGAACTGCATTTAGAAACATTTCAGTTTGCATATTTAGAAGCATCAAAAATTTCAAAAAACTGAAGCTTGTATGTAATTGGTATTTAAAGTTCTAATCTTAGGATTTTTGCTTCACACAGTGGGCTAAAAAAAATTCCAAAAATAACCATGCACGGGAATGGTTAGAGAGCAGTATCATACTTATCTTGGATTTATTTACTCTGGAAAAAAACTATACTTCATATGTTTAACTTTTTATTGTATTGCAAAGATAAAAAAAACATCAGTCACATTTGTAGGCAAAAAAAGTACTGAGTAGTGGTATATGGGTACTACGGGGCTGTCGTGAGAATGAGTTTATAAATGCTAAGTAAATGTTTTAGAGAGTCACTGAAGTTGGAAAGCCAAGCACACTCCACAGAGATTAATGAGTAGAGATCCATGCAACTCTTAATGGACAAGAATTATGGGCACTGTAGCATGCAAGGTGTTGCTCCACGTCCAACAACACCTGACTGGAGGAGAAGCCATTACCTTCTTCCAGGACCTCAGGAACTTTCACCCTGCCAAGATGAGTCAGCAGCAGCACTCTGGCTTTCAGGCTGTAAGGGCAGGTGAGCGGAGGCTCGTTCTTCTTCAAATTTATCCCACCAATTTCTCTGATTAACTAGAAGTAGTTAAGCACAAATAGGTATTTTGATGCCAAGAAGAATCAAATACAGGAGGAGAACAGTCTACTAGGACAAAAAGTTACATTAAGAAAAGCAGGCCTTTAAAGTAACTTTCCCTTGTAAAGTTCTGTAGAGATGAAAATAGCCATTTCCACTTATAAAGCAGCTCCAAAAAAAAAAAAAAATCAAAAAGTGCCTTCAAATGCCTTGTTTTGATGTGGGAGTGAGGGGGGGGAGTAAAGTTGCACATAAGAAACACTCTTTGAATAACATTCAGTAAATTTGTATTGATAATTTTTTTTTTTTTAATCCAATTCTATTGTCAAGGTTTACTAGAGTCAACCATATTTCTAAAGGTATTGATATTAAGCTCAATATCAGTAGCAACAGCATCACCTTGGGACCTTTCACTCATCTAAGACCCAGCCAACTCCCTTGGAAATAGTCCTGGGTAAAGGAAGGTTATAAGCATGAACTCCCTGGTAGAGTGAAGATCATGTATTTCAATTAATTTATAAACAGCACCGACTCAGAAAAATAAAGTAAAATAAATTCCACACACAAAAACATGGTGTTCTATATTCAGGATGACCACCTTGATCCTGACTAGACTAAGATGCACAGTCCAAACAGGTCTCTCACCTAAATTTTTTTAAGACCCTGGAGAAAGAGGCTGCAAAGCCAAGCAACAGAAACTCCTAGTTTATAAAAACAAATACATGGCCCAGAAACTTCACTGTTTAGATCAGTAAGTCAGAAAGGAAGTCAGGATATCAACAGCCAGGCTCCACTGACCTTTGATAAGTCTTTCCCTCCACTTGAAAGAAATACCTAACAAGCAGTTCCTTGTAAGTACATTTTCATATAACACCAGAACATGTCAACTAAAACTTTGGTAAGAAACCTTTTTTTTTAATAAAAAAGAATTGATACTGGCTTTATGATAAAACAGGATAAAAAATGGAAATAAGATCATGGCTGCAAAAGCAGGACACCCTAATAAAAATTATTAGCAAAACCCTTTTGTATTGATGCTTTGGAGACTTATCCTGTCATAGAAGAAAAAAAGAATGTAGATGACTGCTTTAGAAGTGGAACAAAATCCAGAAGTATAAAATACAAGGTCAGGCACTTGCATACTAACAAGAACTGCAGCTTGAAGAGAGGAGCTTGTTAGCTGGAAAACAGAAGGATATAAAAAAAAAAAAGAGAGGAATTAAGAAAATTTAGCAATCCCACAATAGTGATATTAAACCCTCACATGAAACAGTTGTGGAAAACACTATGCTAAAAGTTATTTCCTGCAGAAACAGAGTAGGGCCACTAAGGCACTGCTAAGACTTAACATGGAATATTGAGGACAATTCTGAGCAGATATAATACCAAAAAAAAGGCAAAATTTAGAAATATATCAACTGCAAATATATCATTCAGCACATAGCTGGATGAGAGTAATGAAGAGCCTTTTGGGAAAAGGGGATTAAAAGATGACAGCTTTTCTAGTTGAGAAAAAATAAGGACAAAAAGAGAAGAAATGGGCTACTGCTTCTGTCTATAAATGTATTAAGGAAATACATAGCAAGAATCCTTCAGACCCAAAAATAATGATTACAAAAAAACATGGCTATAAATTGGGCACAAACAAGACTCCTAACCACTAGAACAGCAAGTTCTGGAACAGCTTCTCAGTAGGATACAGTTACAGGAAGCCTGGCTGCATTTTAAGTAAAAGGAGGATTAAACGCAAAGGGCTTGCACAATGCCAGCCAGGGCTTGCGCAGCGTGGGAGGGGAGCTGGTGATCAAGGTGATCTCTCCCAGTCACGAGGTCCCACTGCTCAAGAACTCCACCTCATCACAATTAAGAGAAGGAGCTGGAAAGTCCACAAGATGAAGAATTTGTAAGAGACAAAGACAAGTAAAGCAACAGCTCAGTTTATTTTCTCTATGTTTTGGACAGGAAATATGTTTACGACTTGAAAATTTAACTGTGTGCATGCATAGGTTAAATCTGTAAGACTAACCCCCCCCACCCACCTCACATGGCAAACTTCAAACATTTTCACTGGAGCATTTTGTATATTGTGCTTTAAGATTCATAAAACCAAAGAGTTAGCTCCTGATAAATAAGACTTCCTAAAACTCTGCTAGCACTAATTATTTGTCACAGTATGCATTACTGCATCTGTGTAGGGAAGACTGAGTGGAAATTAAAGGCAACCACAGTGGAACAGATATTAATGGAGGATTCTCACTAATATTTAAAGACATTATTAATTCAGGCATCAGATAAAGTTCTTTTAACAAAGAACTGGTTAAATAATTTAATACTAAAATAAAATTATCAAATGACAGTCACCTCATTTCAACACTCAAAATTTATAAAGGACTAACACTTTAATTCCCTATTTAGTTTACCCCTCCCGAAAAACCTAACCTAGCAGTCTAAACACTAAACAAATTCCATTTAAGCTAAGTATTATTACCAATTAAGGTGATCTTTTTTTTTAAAAATAAGTCAAATCTAGCTTCTAATTCCTATTTCTAAAGAGCTAAAGTTTCATCTGCACAGAACTGACACCTTGAGAACTTGATATGACTAACCTGTGGTATCTGAATGTTGTCTGCTGGTCTGCTTGTAGCATCTTTATTGTACTGAGGATCAAATTCGGATGCCCCTGCTAAAACCATGATAAGCCCTGCAAAGATAATTGGAGACAAATACAGAAAACATCAGTAACATCCTATACCTTCGGAACCCTCAGCCCTAAAACTTATTCCCCACCCTTCCTGCAACCATGAATATCCACATTCTCCATGTAGTGGATCAGTTACTCCTGCCACAGGGCAAAGGAGGCAAGAACCAATGCGTGGCACAAAACTAAAGAGACTCCTCGAGGCTCCATTTTGCATGGCATCAAGTCTGGCATCTGATTCTAGGCATCTTCATAAGAACATAGTTACAACTTCATTGGGGCTGGCAGATGTCACTGCCCAGCAGCTCAGTTACTTCTGCAGGCTCACACACCCAATCCGCTCAGCAAATTCATGTGCCTGCACCACAATGTGTGCACTGGAGGGGGAGGCATGAAAGATGAAATTTCAACTCAATTTTCTGTTCAGTCAGCATTGAAAATTTACAAATTTTTTCTTCCTTTAATCATCAGAAAAGCAGTTCAATAAATACCCCTGCAAACAAATCCCATGAAGATGATGGTCTGCTCTTTTCCTAATGCAATTGGAAAAATCCATACTACCTCAAAACATTCTGTTGTGTAATTAAGATGAAAGACCAACATAATGGGGCATTTCACCCCCATTAAGAGCTTTCTGCTCACGAACATAGAAGATTTTCCAGCCATAGCCTATGAGAAAGCTCATCCCATCATTCACTTCAGGCTAAATTAACTTTTTCAGCAAGTTACTCAAACTTCATTCTCAGATTTTGAGCAAGCTCTCTTCTGAGCAAGATAAAAGTTATTTTTGCCTACTTGCAGTGCTCAGTGAATTCCACCTATGAACAATTAGCAAAGTTCCCTGAGCATCAGTTTTCATTTCCGTTCTTGATTATCCACTTCCCGAGCACAGCGTGTGGAAGAGTTTCAGGCACCTATAAATACTTTCCAATTATTTAAGCTCCACAACTGTTGAACATCAGAGAAAGGAAGGGTTTTTTAAACTTATCTGTCTTGAAACCTTGAAAACATCTAACACAAAGGCAAGCCATGCAGCTTTGCCTTGTGTGGTGGTTTTGGCCCTAACCAAAGGCCAAATACCCACCAAGCCGCTCGCTCACTCCCCCCTTCAGCCGAAAAGGGGGAGAAAATAGATATTAGGAGGCTTAGGACTTGAGATAAGGACAGAGGGATCACTCTGCAATTAGTGCAATGGGCAAAACAGACGCAGCACAGAATAAAGGAAAGAAAAGGTGATTTATTACTACTTACTACAACTACTACACCCAGTGAACCGGAACGAGATAAGAAGCGGCCAGGTCTTCAAGCACCTTCCCCCCACCCCTCCCTTCTTAGCAAACTTAAAACTCATCCCAATTTTACTCCCTTCTTCCCCCCCCAACATGGCGCGGGGAGGGGCAGGGAATGGGCAGTGGGGTTCCGGTGATTCCCAACAAGCTGCTTTTCTTCCCCAGATATTACCACTTCTACTTCCTCCCCCCACCCCTCGCCTCTTCGCACTCATGACTTTAATCAGAGATTCGCTCCCTTCTTCCCTCCCGTTCGCAGTACAGGGGGGGCAGGGAATGGAGAGTGAGGGGTTTCAGTCCGTTCCTCCCAAGCTGTCTTCCATCTCAGCTGGGGGGGGGGGGCATTCCACATACACACACCCTTCCCCTGCGGCACCGTGGGGTCCCACCCACGCGAGAGTCGTGTCCACGACCTTCTGCAGCGTGAGTCCTCTCTATCGGGGAGTCATCCCCTCACCACAGGCCTCTCAGCAGGACTCTCCCCTCCATAGGGTGCTGACGTCCGGGTCCAGACCCCCCGGCCTGGTCACCCGCAAAGTCACAAGTCCCTTGGCAAACCTGCTGAGGCGTGGATCAATCTTCACAGGCACAGTTGTCTCTGCTCCCCGTCCTCATCCATGGGCTTCGGGGGGACACCCGTTTCACCATGGACTCCACCACGAGCTGCAGGGGGAACTTTCTCTTCGCATTCTTCATCCCCCCCCCTCCTGCAGGCCTGGCCTTGGAGTCCGTGCAGCTTGTTACATCTTCTCACTCCCGCTCCGGTGGCAAAGTGCGCCTGCCAGCAGTTTTTTTTTCTCCTATATGTGATTCACAGAGGCGCTATGACCAGCTCTGATAGGCTTGGTCTCAAATTTGGCCTTGACTGTACCAGTGTTTTTCAAAACATGGGGCTTGCAGAAAGCTGTAACTGCAGCCTACAAGAGCCACTGAAGCAGCAGTTACACTAAACTGCAACACCTTGCCATTTACCTAGCCCAGTTTGGTTACATCTGCCCAGGCTTAAGCCTTGAGTTTTGGCACTGGTACCACACCACTGCAGAGTGCACAGCCAAGAAAAAGCCTTACCTGATCACTGTGCCCAAGCCATCTTAGCTGCACCTCATTTTTCATTCAGCCTGTACAACAACCCTCAGTGAGAATAACTGACCCACTGCTGACCCCGGGACACCCTCAATGTGTTAAGTCTTTAAATAAAGCTATCTAAACTTAGGCTTAAAAAGTTAACCCATCTGTAGGAGAGACAAGGCAAGCCTCAAAGCTATGGTTTAACATGAAATAATCTCCCTTCTCCAAACTCATTGTCAACAGTAGAGGTTTGCAGTGATCTTCAAAACTGCTGAAGAGGTCTCACCTACTCTCCCATTCATCCTTTCACACCTAGCAGTTTGGAGGGAAAAGTAGATTAAGAGTATGACAAGGTGAGAGCGTCAACTGGTCCAAATTAACCTCCCAATATGCAATGTAGTAAAATCCAACCCAGAACTGATTAGTACCATGCTAACTCTTCAGGCCCACATCAGCCTCCAAACTGAAAGATCTAGTTCTGCAGCTGAGAATAGTGCAGACCAAGAAAGAGTCCTACATAATGCACCCACTTACGTTTCATGTCCATGTTCCGTGTTTTATAGACAAAATACGTATAGATCTGAGTTGTCCGAATGAGAATCTGATCACCGCTGTATCGTATCGATCGGTACCACCAGGAACCCTGAAATATTTAATAAGAATAAAACTACATCAGAGGCAACCACAAAGCATGGAAACAGCTATGCTGGATCACCTCGTATCTGTTCACAGCCTGGTAACTCAGCCCAACTGATTTTACCTATGTCAAGGTCAACTGAATTTCACAAAGGAGAAGGAAGCAACAACAACAAAACCTCACACAAAAGCACACCAATAAATTCATCTAAGAGAATCTAACTCTAAAAAATTATCTCTAGCCTGAATAATTCCCCTGAACACACACGTACACATATACATATTGGTTTTGGTGTTGTTTTATTGAATTCAATAAACTAAATCCATTCAATTTACCACTTGTTATATACATAGTAACTCGTACTGCAAGACAGCAGTCCAGCCAATCTTAGCTCAGGCACATCAAGGACAGGCCAGTAACAAAATAGGAGATTTCATTCATTGCAAAAAAATAATTCACCTAATCAGAAGGCGAATCTGGATGTGGCCTGGTGCACTTGCTGTGGATTTTCAGAATTAAGCCATATGCCTCCAGGTTGACAGAAAAACTTTTTCACACCTTCAGAAGCACTCCAATAATTCCCTTTTTAGCATTCCACTGGTGACTTCAAATTATAGAACTCATTGCACAGATGATGCTCTACAATATATTTTAAGAAAAGCGGTGTGCTGGGTTATAAACTGCAGCCTGTCCATTAAACTCCTCCTCCTTGTAAGTAAAGCTCACTAGAATGAGAAAAAATTACAAGAGCTAGAGATGAGTCTTGGGTAAGTTTATCCCAAGTGAAAAGTAACAGGCAGTAGAAGTAGTAACTGATGCACACTACTATTCATTTAGTAGGCAACAGTGTAAACTCCCCTACCACAGCAAGAACTCTGCAATTAATTATTTGGGAAATGCTCTAGGATTGGCTGCCCACAAACACTTCTTTCTTTTTATAAATAAATTCGTGTTGATCCTTCCATGGACAGGTGAACCCTGACACAAAATAGTATGCAACTTAAGTTTTTCTGCAGGAAAAAATTAATTCTAATCCCACAGCTATCCAATGTTTGTCTGTGAAAAATGTAACCACAGCCAGACCAAATACCCATGGAACAGGCTGCTCTAACTGCTTTTGCAGATACAGCTCATCTTGCTCACCCCGTGTACATTATTTAGGTCAGTGGAGGTCTAGGAAGAAGTATGCATCAGTATTTTCCTTTCGGTTGATCTGGATTCCAAGGGTGGAACTAGCCTGCTTTATTTTAGATGCCTATCTCAGATATAGGAGGACTACACTGTAGTTAACTTCAGCTTCTTTATTGATTCATAAAAGAGAAACCAGCCCATTAAAAGCCTGAGTCATGTAGTGTGTCTGCTTTAGAATGAAATGATAAAATAACCTGTTCCATAAAAACAACTCTCTCTCTTCACTGATTGTAAAAGAAAGTCACAGTGCCAAGTCTGAATGCAGAAGTCTACGTCTAGGATGAGGGTAAGAAGAGGCAGATTACTTTTTTCCTCTGCTCAGGACATTTCTTCCTAACAACAGAAAGGATGTTTACTTTCACTGGGGCTATGATAAACCTGGTATAAATCACTAAAAGCACACGTATACAAAAAAGCATCAACAGAGACCAACTGAAACCTAGAAAGACAGACAGGAAAAATACAGGGACATTATACCCTGGATTTTAGGCTTATTCAACTACTTGTTGAAAAATGCCACATCTAATTTCCTACACTAAACCTTCAGCAATTCAGAAAGACTCTCGAAGAGAGGGGATAATGCCTGGCTGAGGCTCTGCACACAGAATGCAAGCAGTTGCCAAGACCCCAGGACACTTTCTCAAATGAAAATCTTGTTCCCCAGACCATGAAGGTTTCTGGGTGCTGATTTTCTGAGACTTTCTTCATGCCATTCTCAAATGCACAATCACTGAGTAAGTGACAATGTTCAAAAGCAATACTGTAGAGCAAGCTCAAGCCCTGTAAAACCACTCACCTAGCAATTGTTTCCTCACACAAAGGAATCTCAAGGGCAGACAACTCGTGGTGTACAGACCATCAATAAAAAGTGAAGTTATGAAAACAAAGGCAGCCAGGAGAAACCAAAGTAGCAGCACTGTTCCACATGCAGCAATCATTCTAGTACCACCAGATACAGACATCTCGGTCTTGGCTCTACAACACCACCACTGAATATATTCTTGAGTTCATCACATCCATCAGATCAACTTTCATGCGACAAATGACAGAAGGTGCAAGACAAATTACGTAACTCAGTCTCTAACTCTTGTCATTTTCCCTGCAGCCTCCTCTCTTACCACAGAACTACATTTTTTTGGAAACTCTATTATGAACAAAGTGTAGCTGCTGTAAAGGAAAACACCCACATTAGGAAAAAGAACCTCGCTCTCTCCATGACAGACAAGAACAAGCAACTCCACTGATGTCTAAACCAGCTTTGTTTACTGCTTAGTTGCAGAGGGTAGAATATTCATCAGATAATACTTACCACAACAACTGGAAGAATAACCATAAATGCTAATCCATACACAAGCAAAACCTAGAGAAAAAAATATAAGATGCAGTGCATTAAACACTTCAGTTTGTTAATACCAAAGCAGCGTTACCACAAGCCTACTACAAATTAATGTGAGCATATTGCTTAACACGTACCATTACTTCAGAAGAACAACTTACAACTAACAATCAGTTGGGTAGTGTTTAAATAAGGAGTATCAGTTTAGTGTAAGTAATCTTTTAAATCATACACACGTTATCTCAGGTGGGTTTCTTTAATTAAAGAGTTGGCAGCTAAACTGTGATGCAATGGACAAGGATGATTACTGCCTTAAAAAAAAAAAAATCAAGTAAGCAAGCCAAATAGCTTACAGCAGCAGATGCAATGGAAAGAACATTTAGACACTGTATGATTACAGCATCACTAGAAAACCAAATGGAACCAGTGAAATCCAGCAAACAAACAGTTCTGTATGTGTTTCCTTGCAACAGTAAACACATGCTTTTTGTAGCAGGGGTGACCACAGTACCACCTCATCACTACTGCAGCGAGATCCTTCTAAGCATATTAATACTCTACTCTCAAAAGTTAAGATTTAAGCTACTCCACCACTTTTGACTCCTGAAATTTGCTTCCAAGATGTACATTTGGACCAAAGTGGTATTATTAACTATGTGTTTTGACTAAAATGTGCAGTATTAAGCACAAACATTTGAAGGTGAACACTTGAACATTCATCTTAAAATCTTAGTTAGCTGACTCACCAGAATTGAATTTTTCTGATCCACAATCCAAGCTGGCAAAGCTATACCGAAGCTTGTAGCTGTAGGACAAAAGAAACAGAATTCCATATTAAAACAATTCCTTAATACTTTAACTCTAGCATTAAGTCTAACAAACAAAACCCCAACAAAACCATCAATCCACAAAAAAACCCTCAAGTTTATCACTTCAATAAGCAAAATTCTAACAAATTTAGCAAAATTAAAAAAAACAAACCCAGAAATACACTCAAGTGTGCAGTAAGAAAACAAGACTTCAAATGCAAAATCTGAAATGTCAAAGATTTTAGCTTAACATGTTGCAGTGAAATAGGTATGCAAGATGTATTAATATACAAAACCAATAAAGATTTCACAGATTGAAAGATTTAAGAGTCTTGCATATTTCATCAGTTTAAATACATATAGATCAGTAAATACAGGTACTGTAAGAAAACTGAGCAAATTAATTCTACGGACAAAGTTTTATTAGCTGGTAATTTTAGGGAGGTATTCCAACCTGTACATTGTGAAAACAAAACCCTCTGCCAGTTCAAATTACTCTGTGATTGGTAAGAAAGTGAGGGGAACATAAAAGACATGATTCTTGAACAGTTACATCGACAGATCTGAACACAGAATAGCATGAAATAGCTCATCTTCAGATCCTTTAGAGGCAATAAATTGAACTTCACAAAAGTTACCTAACCAAACAGTACCAATTCTAGGAAACCAAGGAGAAGGAAAAAAAAACCCCACAAACTCACCAAGCTTTACACATTTCTAGGGCCTGCTTAAATTAAAAATAAAATTAAAAAAAACCAACCTACACTTTCCTCTGTACTAGTAGATATCAATGAGGAATATTGCCTTAAATACAGAAAGATTGTTTTTAAATACTCTCCAGGTCATTTTCACATTCAGTATTTTACTTTTAGTAAAGGAGGAGGTCATGACAAGGATAAAATCTCGTTTGTCCACCTCCAACCTCCATGCTGCTTCAGTTGGATAGAGAGGAATACCATTTGCTGTTCCTTTGTGCTGGGCACAGAGGCTGGGATGTTCCTGATCTAACTTGGTTAGACACATCTAACATCAGATGTGTTTCATCTCATACAAGATCTTACCTCTATAAAGGGACTGTCCCCATTCTTTGACTACACAGAACTTAAAAAACCCTACAGTACATAACTTGGATACAGATTTTTACAGTACAAGCATCTAAACGAAGATAAAATTTGACTAAATAGGCTGCTTGCATTTCAGTGTGGAAAAAGGTTACAGAATAGAGGATGTGAGAGAGTTTCAGGCTTCTTCACACCCTTCAGATGAAGAAACAATGTGACATCTAGAAGCAAAGGAGAGAACTCAAATTCCACTGCAATTAGAGTTAGGGTTTCAGAAGAGGGAAGGCTGCACACTCATAGTGCAAACTGCAGCCCTACCAAAGAAAATTTCACTTCACCCTTCAGGAATCCAGAGTCCCTTTAAGTTTGTGAAAGCAATCTCTGAGCCAGCTGTACACAAGGACCTTCATTGCCCATAAATCCTCAGCTTTTGGCCGAGTTTTCTTTTGAAGTCACAGACTCAAGTCCGGTCAAGGACACTGACACCCTGCCTAATCTGAAATCCTATGCCTTGGCAACACCATGATAAGAGCTTTGCGGATGCAAAAAGAGTCTAGCATCCTAGGAAAGTTATCTGTGCACATATTAAGCTCAAATTTACAATGCCATTTTACTGTGACACCATTTCTGAAGCAAGATCTTCATTTGTATTTTACAGCTGGAGGAAGACAGCCCTCCTACTTGCCTGGCTAAGAAACCAAGACAACCTAGGAGCTGAAAGAAATTTGCTATGCTATAAAACACAGCGGTTAAAGAAACTGAACCACCACCTTAGTCCCTTGGAAATGCCTTTGTGACACTCTGATTTACTAGGCACAGGGTTTTTTTTTTAAAGGGACAGGGAAGAATGTTTCATTGCAACACTAGTCCAGGGGCTGAAGGTTTTTTCCCCTAACAACTTTCCATGTTGGATGGATACAATTCAGAAAGAATTTCTGTGTGAGTCCCCTCACACATCGTCCTGTAACTTCACAATTAAATTACAAATTCCATTTACTACTTCCAAGCTGTCCATAACCCATTCCAGGTGGGTATGTGGTATAACTTGGTCCCACAAACTGCAGTGTGTCTCAACAAGCAGGTATTTATGGAGGCTTGTCCTAAAGGCTGGCAGGTTTCCTTTTTGCTTGCAATGACTATCAGAAACAGCTAGAAATATACAGTATCACAGAATTACAGCATTGCAGGGGCTGGAAGGGACCTCAAGAGATCATCCGGTCCAACCCCCCTGCCAAAGCAGTTGCTTCCTCAAAATTAGTCCACTTAAAACAACAGTCACAAAGATGTTACACAAGCGACTCATGCAACTGCCAATCCAAGGGCCAGGGGGAGAATCTATTAACTTTTACCCTTAAATTGTTTGAGCTTGGATCATCTACTGCAAAACTTTAATACACCATTGTCAGGATAATTTCCAGCTACCTGCTCAGGAACAATCTACCAGTGTAGGGATAATCAGCAGGACTCCTCAAGATGAAGGTGGCACAGAGCTATATTCACAACTGCTTCCAGAAAATGAATGGCAGATGTGTATACACCATATATTTAAATATATACGTATCCTCATGTACATCCCTTGGAAGTGTGTTTATTGCCTTATGGCTGGTTATTAATTTTTCCACATATTCAATTACAAATACCAAGAAATGTTTAAAATTGGCAAGATTCTCATGTAGAATAGACTGTTTTTTCACTTACACCTTTTAATGTTAGCTAGTCTTTCAAAATCATTACTGAATCTAACTAATAAAAAAGAACTCCAACCCTTTTCTTTTCTCCCCATAGTAAGAAGTTTGAGAAATGCAGAAGCAAACTCTTTCCTGCCTTCCCCTTCCCACCACCACCCCAGAGTCAGCTTCACAAGGGAAGAATTGATCAGATGCATTGCTTCTAACCACAGGAAAAAGACAGTCCACTTGAGAAGCACTCTGACCTCAAAGTATCTGATATTACAAAGCTCAAAGCACAGAAGTCATAGGACTTCTATCATTCATAACTGTTACCTTGTGGTCCATCTGGATTACCAAATTCTTCCCAATTTTTTCGTGATTCTTCATCAGTTAAGCTAGTTTGAAAAAGAGATATCAAGTTAACACAAGTACAGCGATTTCTCTAAATCATTAACATACTTTAAAACATGGCATTTATACTATCCTTCAGATACAGTTTGGTAAGCTAAACAGCTTCTGATGTTTGCGTGAAACCTAGTATGAAACAATACTCCAGCATTCCTTCATGACACACTGGCCAATTATTATAGCACTCTCACAGCAAAAGAAATCAGACACAGAGGTGCACCCCTTGCACTGGAGATGGAAAGGTCACATCTCCCTTTCAGCAGAGTGACCACATACCCAAAGAGCACTTTTCAATGACAGGTTACAATACAGCTGATTTTGAAAGACAGCAAAGGTTGGAAACATCTTTTTTGGGAAGGAAGGTGAATATGCAAGATGAGTTCACGCAGCAGAAGCTGTCCATATGGGCTTATAATTCTCTTACTCTAGACTTCAAGGCTTTGGTGGCATGTGTGTGTTCAGTTTCCTGAAACTCTCTAGTTTCACATTTAAGAAGAAAGAAATAAATTAAGACACCACCACCTAAACCTTACAGTTTCTATACCTGTTCTGTAACGACAGTTTCTTGGCAATAATGTACCACCTCAACCAGAATCCCTGTCAGTAGAAGGAAGAATACTGCTTTAGGAAACAGAACACCATCCATTCACTGTATGGAAGATTGGTCTTATGGAAGAAACCCAGGGAACGAGTCAGACACCTCCTGATTGCTTCCAAGTCTCACATGTGTTAACAAGCAGACTCACTGAATGGGTAGCTTTTATGTTCTTTCAGGACAGTGCAGCTTTCATTTACTTCAAGATACGCTTCTGCCACAGCCCTTGCACTAGTGTTTAAATATCAATCTGCATCACCAGGCATCTGAGTGCTAGCTTGCAAAGCAAAGAAGTGAGATGTCTCACGAGTTCAGAAAGCTCAGATACCAGGAGTTCAGATACCAGAGTACCCGACTGAAGGAACTTTCATAGTCATGCAGTTTCATTTAAGCAGAAAGCATGATTCCACAACTGCTCAAGTGAGTGTGGCCTTGGTTCTCCTTCTCATCTCACTCCAAACAGGACTCTCAAACAGTCAGTAAGGTCAGACACATAGCAAACGGACTTAAAAGCAGCTATGATCAAGTTGGCTCTCTGGTGATGTGAGCAACACAATTAACCCCTAGAATGGAAGAAGGCTCAGAATGGATGGGCAAGGACAATGTACCAAGCAGATCAGACTGACCATAATGACTCGCCGCAGCTGTTGTAAAGAAGCTGACTTTGTCTCAATACGAAGGGGACAAGAGGGTGGCCTTTCTTTTAGATAAGCACCACCAACAGCAGAGCAGATCAACTGGCAGGCTAAGTGTTTCTGCACAGGTTCATTAAAAAAGTATGAGAGCCTTCTCAAGTTTGCAAGATCAGCCTGGGAGGAGTACAGCTCAGCTCAACATAAGCATATAAAACCTAGACAACTAGTAAAACGATTTTCAAGAGGACAACGGTCTTGAGCTGGCTTCAACCCACAAATGCCTTCCCAGCACCTGGGGATGCCCAGTGTCATAGAGATGCCCAGAGCTTATTAGAGAGACCAGTAATAGGTATCACGTTGCTATTGCAGTTGAACTATGTACTGAAATTGCTGTACCTTGCTAAGTCCTAACTCACAAAATATACTGAAAACACAAATGTTATCACTCCACTAAATCAGAAGTAATGTGTCACATCAACTGTTTTCAGCTAAGCAAGTTAGATATTAAACATTATGTGCGCCACACATGGAGTATCATTTAGCAGAGAAAAGAATATAAAGATGTATTAACATTCCCTGTAGGAACAGCATTACAAAAACTCAAGTCCCCATCTCAATTATGGGAAAATTCAATAAAGGGATTTCCTTTACACTGAATTCTAATATTATACATCATCTCTCAGATAAAAGCTGAATCCTCCAATCTTCCTTTTCATTAGAGTACTTTTTTTGGTCTTACCTCTGCTTAAAAGAAAATTAAAAAAAAAAAAATCTTTAAGTATTACATGTTACTCTACATGATATGAAGCAGTCAACTGAGTGAAAAATCAGGACTGCAAGTGCAAAAAGGGACATCGAGGAGCTAAGAGAAAACTGAGTCTGAACCAGGATGAAATATCTTTGCCACTAAATGCAAACAGAGTTAAAATACCATCTCTTACCCTTTGGCTTTATCACTAGGTGAAGTGAGCAGTGGGGTTTGTTGGGGATATTTTTACACAGTGCTTCAGAATTGCTGCAACAAAGTAAGAACTGCAACACCCATTCTGTTCTTTGCGATTTCATATGTATCACACTGGAAACACTTTACCTAGCTGACACGGAAGATTAATACAAAAACTATCAATATGCTGTCGTTGTTGCTAAACAATTAAGTTATCCTTCCTAACTTTTACAGAACAAGTATGCACTGAATTGAGATGTTCCTTGGCTGCTTAGGTCATCCCTGCTATTGCCTTACAGGTTTCCCTCCCCATAATACCAAGTTCCCATTCTGTGTAGGAAAAAAAGACACTTACGCTGCATAGGCCTTAGCAATCCTCATGAACATAACTTCATCTCCTCCTTTGTCTGGGTGGTGTTTCAGTGACAGTGCACGGTATTGTTTCTTTATTTCTGATATACTTGCTCCCTTGAAAGAGAAAGTTTTGAGTTGTTAGTAAATTCTTCAAATCAAATAAATTCTCGGTCTACATTCTAAAGCAAATTGAGCAGTATTCCTCTGAACCGTTCACTGAACTAAAGAATTATGTTCTGATACAATATGATCATGGAACTACACATGTAACTCATGGAAACAATTCTTTTTCTAGTAACATTTTTAGAGCAGTTACATTGTTAAAACAAGTTAGAAGTTACAGTCTAACAGAAGACATTCACCTGGCTGAGTTTGGGGTTTTTTCTGGATTACTTTATTCATCCACCCATAGAAAAAATAAGGCTGCCTTATCTGTCTGATAAACCTTATCTTCTCCTAAACATATTCATGAATATGAAGAATTCTCACTTGCAATATTCTTTTATTTAAGCAGAGTTCATAGATCAAGTAAGATGGTTCACTTGCAGCTTGTAGACAGAAATAAATCTGTCACTTACCGGGAACAGTGGATTGTCCTACCAACTAAGAATGCCTTCGACTAGAATCATCCTACCCATAAATTATTTCAAGCTTCTTTGAACAAAGGGAATACATCACCTATACCTGAGAGAGAGAGATCTACTTTTATTCTACTACAGCAAGTTGTTAAATGCCACCTGCGCATTAATTTCAGGTTCAACTGCAAACTTTGCTGTTGAAGAAAACCCACAAAGCTTTGTGAGTGCAGATAAAGTTTTTCTAGTGCACAATCTGCTAAGTTTCACAGCATCATTACCACAGGATTCTTCCAGCACTTTGTGGTAGAGAGGCCTAGCATGCTGACCTCAGCTGCATAACAAACACTCAAGTTATTTAAAGATGATGGTACTGTTTCAATAAATCTAAACCAGAAATTAAACTACCCCGAGGCTTCAGCTGCTGTTGCTTTATCTCTCTTTTAGACAACGTGTCTATCATTCTCCAACACTATTTTCCAACAGTATGCCTGTCTCATTTAATGCACAGGACAGATTTACTCTGTAAATTAGATTTCAAGTAAAAATAGCCATTTCAAGACGAGATTAAAGGAGTGGCAGAAACTCAGAAGTGGAAGAAAGAAAAAACCCAAAGAAAAACAAGTCAGGTTTGTGGAAGGGAAGGGTGTTCATGGCTCGTATGAATGCTGCCCATTCTGTCTGCCACAGAGGTTGCATGTGATCCCTAATAAGCTGATTACAAACTTTACATCTAATGTTAATTGCTTAGTCCTCATTTTCAAAAGCTAGACTACAAAGGTTAGGCCTGACTTGGAGAAATGCTTAGCAGCCAAGGCAGCTGGTGTTCATCAGCACTCTGCTTGGAACACACAGCTCCCCAATATTAACTACCTGCAAAAAAATTAACGCCCCAATTGTTTTTCTTAAAGAATCCAAAATTATAATCAGCTTTGACCTTCATCTTTCTGCCCTGGATCCCAGTCTGTCAGTAAAGACAGATTTACTGATTTATTGAATAAGTACCTGAATGCCTTATGCACCTCAAAAAAAGGTATTCAAAACAAAGTGCTGTTATCTGATATAAAGTAAGGTGCATGTACATTGTATGACTTTGTCCATGGTGTGGTTCCCCTCTGGAGAAAAAATCCTGTTGTAAGCTGGTATGCTAACAAGAGATTTAAAAAAAAAATTAAAAGTATCTTGGCCACTGGGTGAATACAAAGAATTGAATCATTGTGTACCAAAACTTTCAAGTGCTTGTATGCACCTCCTTCTTTTAAGTCTGGGGTTTTGGGGGTTTGTTTTTTGGAGGTTTTTAAAAGCAACTTTTCCATTATTTAACACCACTGTATCACTAACACCTGCAGGGCTGGCAACGATTAAATTTTCTGCTTTAACAGTAACAGAAGAAAGCTGTTAACTTTCATATTCACCAAACAAGACATTTTTCAAGGGGATTTAATAGACATCATCTGATAGCACAAAAACACGCTCTGAAACTCTGGACTCCATTTTGAACCCTACTTCAACTGCTCTGTCTTCACACCTATCTTTTCACCCTCCTTGTAACATCTCTGGCTTTAATTTGACTTGTCCTGATGACATATTCCATTCCTCTACCCATTCTCCGAGCATTCCAGTATTGGTTTCTTCACCTGCATAACTTGCACGTCTCTTCAGCATGTGTACAAGTTGTCATGAATAAACATGAAGTTACAGTGCATCACATGCACTTTCCTCCTGCTCCCCCACGGATGCTATTTGTAGAAGTTTGCCAAAGATTGCAAAAGAAAATCCTCTGATGACCTAGTGCCTAGCATCATTTGTTAAACAAAGTTAACCCTGACACACACACATTTAAATTGCGTGGTTCCAACTGATACCATTCAATGACAACAATTTATCTTGCTCAGTGAGAGAACGCAGGTCAGACATCAGCCACAGAGGAACCAAGCAGAGGCTGAATTTAAATAACTTGCCTCCGCACGTGATGGGCAGGTCCTGTTCTACTTGTCCAGCTAGAAACAGGCAGGAGTCTAATTTTCTGCTACAATGGCTTCCTTACCACAGAAAAGCAGTAGCAACGATGCCCACACTTATGCTGACAAGCCACATGACTAACTGGAACACAGTGTATTTGTAAGTGTTCGTATACATGTTAAGGTCTCCCACACTAACAACATATATCGAGTTAAATCAAAACGGGTACGTTCAAAGTTCTTCCATATCCCCATGCTGAGCTGTATCCAGTGTAGTTCCTTAGACTGGGGAGTAAAACGTACCCCAGACTTCAGAACTGAAAAGACAACTCTGCTGTTATTCAAAAGAAGAGTTCTGCATCAGGAAGTAATTACCCTAAGCAGAGAATTTGCTTGAGATACTGTGGTTAAGATTAATTTAAAAGAATTTGACAAGACTAAGTAAGAATTTAAGAGGTGTTCAGAAGGTCTATTTGCGTCTTCAGACTATATAACCTTTTATACCCATCTTGAATCAGATCTTCAATATAAATAAAGCACTGCATCTGTTTTCTAGATAAACACTACATCTTTCCCCCCCCCCCCAGTT
>VZTU01032723.1:85455-105992 GCA_013400835.1 Zapornia atra | reverse complement strand
CCCAGTTTAATAAACCAGTTGGCTCCTATCACTACTTAGTATTTGTTGTTTGCATTCACAGATGCAACCGAGATTCAGGGTAATCTTTAATACATCAAAATACGCATCACCAACACCCCTTAGCAACACCTTTTGTTTACCAGAGAAATACTGATGTACAAGAACTGTAAATCAAATTAATTCACATTCTTGTTTATATGGCTTATTCAGCAGCATCCCTAAAAATGGCTATTGAGAGGATTTTCACAGGGTATACAAAGCAGAATGACTTGTTTTCTTGTACCAAGCAAGGAAAACAGCATCAGAGTAAGATTCAAAATAGATTTTAAAAACCTAGCTCGCTACATTGAGAAAACCATTAAGAGTTTTGATGGAGTTAGATACAGAAGTCATAAATTAGTACAGATATAAGCACAAAAAACCCCCACTAATGACTGACACACAGCAACAACTTTCAGATGCCAAAACACCACCCAAAAAAACCCCACTAGATACGTTCACTAAAGTTAAGTTTTAAAAAAGGCTAAAATTTGACATCAAGACACAGAACATACAGTTTTAGTAGTACGGTTAGTGAGAAGATCCTATTACTTACAGGGTCCAAATGTAAAACCTCGTAGGGGTTGTATTCTTGATACTCACGGTCCGTTTTGGAAACTTTGTATGCAAGAAATAAAAATAATGCCCAACCAGCAAGGAGGACTATTTTCCTGTTTGGAAGAAAGATTTTTTTTTTGTTGTTGTTAAACTTACAAATCCACTAGTTCTAGCATAATTCTACAAATAACATAAGCAGTCATTTGATATCAGTCTTCAAGAAAAAAATATTAAAACCAGCAAGAAACACTAAAGACATTTTGAAACAGGTATGAGTATTTCCATCTTCAATATAGGTGAGACAACTGCTCTGACTTTTTTTTTTTTTAAAGTTTTTTTAAACAAAGCCACTATCAATAAGACTCTTTCCATTCTTTAACAGTCTGTTCCCAGCAGGTCTATAACCTGGTATAGGTATAATCGGTATTTCCTATTTTTCAAGGATGACTTGAACCTGACAAAGTTAACACTTTATTTAAAAAGCTGAGACAGATGCATAAGAAACAGCAAAGTATTTTGAGGGTAGGAGTAATAAACAAGGAACTGAAGGACAGTAAAACCTTTAACTTCAAACATACAAATTACTACTGGTTTATATTTGAATAGGCATGTTTACATACTAAATGTTCAAAGCAAAAGACACTGCTAGCACCACTGAAGTTCAGTGAAGGAGGATTATTTTTTGAAACAAATGCATTGTTTACTTCTTCATTAGTGCTGAGGTTCACTGGTTTCATTTGGCAGATATTTTACAAAGGACAAACAGCATCCATCTTGATTTCAAGCCCTATTAGATAATAATGATTAACTATTAATTATTCAAAGCCAACAGATTGCAAATGTCCCTTCTGTGACACAAAAGCCATTACTGTATAACTAATTCCAGCTGCTTGATTACAAAAAGTGTATTTTTATAAAAATAAAAGTGCAGAAATTGCTTTAATGGAAAGTCAGGCAAATGAAACATACTTACTTTACTGTAGGAATTATGTTTTGTTGTGGTTTTAACAGTCGTAAACGATACCACAGGCATCTTCCATATACATTCCTTATATTCTTTAATCGAATTTGCTCTATAAAAACAAAGAGAAAGACTGTGATTAACCAAACTGACCAAAAGCACAATGACAAAACATGCTCACTTCGAACTGGAGTGGGCAGTACAAGATCAGCTGGAGGACTAACAAAAGGCCCGGCAATGCTGGAGGAAACAAATGCTTTTAACCCTCTGAAGCGACACTGCACATCCATAAACACGAGAAGCAGGGCAGACTATTCTCCCCCGTCTAAAAGGAATCCATTCTGGCTTCCACATGCCACACAGCAACCCTCACTTGTGAGCCCAGCCTCTGGCTGGCTAACATGCACCTGTAAATTCTACTCCTGCCATTTTACACTCGACTCCAAGAAGCCTCCCATTTTGGTATGTTAGCCACTGTGTGCAGGAAAAACACAACGCAAAAAAACCCAACCCCTAACCTAACATGCAAAACAGTGTTCGTATACCACTGAAGAGTGCAGCTTGGGCAACAACTACTGCCTCAATTCAAAACACAATGCATTTTCCTCCTCTTTGCAACATCAGTATTTTATAAGTTACCTTCATTTAGGTTTTTCCTGTTGAAGGGGAAAAGGAAGGAAGAGTAAGATAATGGCTATTTGTAAGCACACAGCTCAGTAATAAGGGCTCTTGGCAAGAGTATATGCACTAACTTAACAACAAGCTAGCCAACAAGATTTCCTTCCGTGTCCTTTCAGGACAGGATGGAGCTGCAAGGAAATTGTATTTATTCTGTCAACACCACCACAACAAAGTATGAAAACTCTCTTAGTTTAGTCGTATTTCTGAGTTAATCAAGAACAAGTTAGTCTTGGTCAAAGAAGTCTTTCAGGCTAAGAAAAACAGAGGAAAGCAAGTAGCTCATACAGAATTTCTGTAAGCACTGAAATAGTGTATTTTAAAGTGACTTCAAAATGCTGTTTATCTTTTATATAGGTTGTCTATCCATAGAATATGCAGTCTGATCTGCAACACTTCTGAAGTGATCACTAATCACCTTACCTGCAAAAGAACATGATGTCTGAAAAGGCCCAGTTAAAAGGATAAAAAGGAAAAATTCATCCTGCCTTGATAGGTTTAGATATTGATGGTGAACAATGTGTCTAAATTTGCCAGTTTTAAAGATGTCTCTGAAATATCTAAAGTAGTAACTATATCAGAAAGCAGCTGGAAAGCAGCCCTGAGGAAAAGGACTTGGGAGTACCTGTGGATGAAAAGCTGGACACGAGCCACCTGCAGCCCAGAAGGCCAACCGCATCCTGGGCGGCATCAAAGGAAGTGTGGCCAGCAGACTGAGAGGTGATTCTGCCTCTCTGTTCCAGTGAGCCACCACCCCCCCCGCCCCCGAGTACTGCGTCCAGCTTTGGAGCCCTCAACACAAGAAGGACATGGACCTGTTGGACCAAGTCCAGAGGAGGGCCGCAAAAATGATCAACAGACTGGAGCACCTCTCCTGTGAAGACAGGCTGAGAGACCTGGGCTCATTCAGCCTGGAGAAGAGAAGGCTCCAGGGAGACCTTATAGCAGCCTTCCAGCACCTGAAAGACACCTATAAGAAAGCTGGGGAGGAACTGGTCACAAAGGCATGTAGCAATACGACAGGGGTAACTGCTTTACAATAGAAAAGGGGAGATTTAGGTTGGATATTAGGAAAAAAAAATTTTCAGTATGAGAGTGGTAGATCACTGGAACAGGCTGCCCAGAGAGGTAGTGGAGACCCCATCCCTGGAGGCATTCAAGGTCAGGCTTGATGGGACTCTGAGCAACCTGATCTAGTGAAGATGTCCCTGCTTACTGCAGGAGGGTTGGACTAGATGACCTTTAAAGGTCCCTTCCAACCCAATACATTCTATGACTCTGTATTAACAACATTGATCCAAAGCGTACATCAATCCCATCCTAAAAGAGTCTTAAATCTCAACTTTGCACTTTTAACAAGGTGACACCCTCATCTTGATGAAAACAGCAGTTATGATACACAGAGACAGCGACAACCTCTGTTCAGTTATTCTGAAGATAGTGGGATGTGGGATTAAGGTGCCCAGCGATCAACTTGAACTCCTAAGGAAGCAATTCAGATGAAACATCTAGAACAAATTTGCAGTCACCAAATTATCCAAGGGCAGAGAAACACAGCCATAAATGCCAACACCGTGCACCAGATGAACCACGAGTTCAGATTTAACCCAGATCACATGGGAGCACAGGATGGTACTTCTAATCCTGGCTGACCTGGCAGAAATAAAGAGGGAAATTAGATGACACCTAACCACCCACAAACTAGTAAAGCAGACTAATATTAAAGCTTGAAGAAACAAGGTACCTGAAACAGCTATCTTTATTCTGAACTAAAGTAGTCTATCTTCCCCAAAATTCAGTATGACATTAAATAGCTT
The DNA here is from genome assembly GCA_013400835.1 of Zapornia atra. Classification (NCBI taxonomy): domain Eukaryota; kingdom Metazoa; phylum Chordata; class Aves; order Gruiformes; family Rallidae; genus Zapornia; species Zapornia atra. Next base: position 101,939 of record VZTU01032723.1, on the reverse strand, counting down.
GATGGCATTCCTTGAGAAGATTAGTAGTCTCATCGCCTCTAAACAGGGATAGATGGAGGTAAGGGAGGATAATTCAGTCCCTTGCATCTCATCCAGCTTTTGCTGTCTCACCATTTTGTGCAACAGATAAACCACACGTATACCTTGTGGTTTCCCTGATCAGCAGATTGTTCACATACTTGAAACAGGTACTAAACGTGAAACTTGCTGCACAGAAGAACATGAGTAATATCTGGTTAAGCCACTGCCCACTTAGTTTCACTTGTGTAAGGCACTGCAAACAAAACTTAAAGACAATGAAAACAAGGTTAAAATACAACACTGACTCCCTGCTACTAGAACACAGATTATTTTGGCATTTTTCTCTTTGCAATTTTATTTTTTCTTTTCAGACAAAAGTCGTAGGAAATCCCTACGATTTATAGTCCAGAACTATATCCACTACAACTAGAGGTGAGCTAATTGTTACTTAAAATTAAACTAAATTTTTTAAATGGAAAATTAACAGACATTACCAGCACAAAGAAGTGGCATTTCAAAGAAAGCTGATGGCATTAAAGACTACACATGTGATTAAGTTATGAGGACTAAAAAGCTCTGCTACAGAAACAGGGAGGAAAAACGTTCTGGGGGTTTCAAACAGTCACTGGACAACCATGAGCCACAGCGTGATGCTTTTATGAAGGAGTCAGCAAGGATACTCGAACAAATTGGGCATCACGAGCCTCACAGAAGGCACACGTGCTTACTTTAAGCATAAGCCACTCATTTAACAAATTGACAATAAATTTCTGTTGTGCAGCACTGAAGCAAGTTGAAGCCAAATATCCAGTTCAACCATGCTGACCCCCATCAGCTGCCTGATCCAAGCCGTACCACAGCCCCACGGATGCCTCTGCAGCACAACCCCGGGGCAGTGCTGTTCAGTATCTGCCTTCACTGACCACGCTGCTTGCACAAGCGCCTCCAACTACCATGAAAACTGATTACCAGGGCACCTGGAGAAACAAAGTCACAAAGAGAACTTTGCTTACTTAATCCTGTAAACCTAAGAGGATATGATTCTTTTTAGTGGTCTTTTGCTAGGATGCTTGAAACAAGTCCCCGTGCCTTGTCCTTAAAAGTCTGTGCCACAAGGTCCCAATTCTCAAACCTGCCTACTGTCCAGCCCTGAGGTGCCAGACAACCCTCTCCCTCCACTCTGCGTCCTCCCCCAAGAACAGCCAACACCCTTCATCTTACCATGCCAAAAAACTTTCAGAACACCCTGAGGCATAGCAGAGAATAGAAAAATAGTTGTGCACAGTAAACTGAAGAGGTGGCGTAAGGTCAAACAATGACCTTAATGACCACAAAGGGAAAACAAGGTTAGAAACCCAAGGTGGTTTATAACAACCAGAGAACTGAGGTTTTGGAACAGCCTTCCAATCACAGCTGCAGGAGTCACACTTTGTCAGCAGTCTGACAACAGGACCAAGAAAGGAAAACAAAAAGGGGGGTGGGGGGAGGCCCAGAGCAAGGCAAGTGGTGTAAGCAAAAATTAAGCCCTTTGGACAGGTGACCACCACACACCTAAGGCAGCTGCAGAGCCCCTGGCAATGATGTCCTGGAATATGCAACAGGGAGGGGTTGGTTTATTCTGACAAATTATTTACACTAATTTCTTTCCAATCTTGTCATGGCAATAGTCTCGTTAGATTAGCAACCCCAAAAGCAAACAAGGCACAAAAAGAATGAATGATTATTTATAGTCATCTGTCTGGAGCATAAAGAAAGAATCAAATTCTCCCCAAATTGAGGCTCAAGTCCAAACTATTCAAATTATTCAGAGCTACCCTGAAGCACTTCCTCTGTCACGTCATCATTAACACGTATTAACTTGTGGAATTCAAAAACAGGCAAATACTTGGGAGAAGGAAGGAGCAGACAGCATCCCTCCCAGCTTAGGCAGAAAGCCACTGGCAAAACATCATCACCCTGCGTGAGAAAGCGAGATTCCTGCTGTATCTAGGAAAAGCAAGCTTCCTGTTTATTTACACGTGTATGGTTGCACAAAGAAAATAACTTACCTTGTAAGGAAGTAATTGGTTGCGGAGTGGGGGGAAGAAAAAATAGGGGGCTAGCAAGAGAATACCAGATAATTACTGTGCTTAACAGCATCAATGTATTCCTAATAAGCAAGTGATGGGTAAATCAGGTCACTTCTTGCTTTGCCTTTCTCTCCCAAGGAGCTTTCTTGCACAGAAGTGAATCTGCCTCACCACAGAACTGGCACGCTGTCCCTGCATCACCCTGAAGACCCTGCGCCATGCAGGAGCAAATACATCACACACTGCCCAGGGTAAAGCTTTGCAGGGAAATAGGAACTGCACCTTCTTTGAATCTTAGCCTTGGAATCCTTGCTCTGTCAGGGAAAAAGGTTCAGGGTCTGAAAAGCAGGTAAGAGTTCTGTTTCTTCTCGCTGCAGGTCACAGCTTCCCATTAAAGGACATAAGCACACTTAGACATGGACCTTTGAGATGGAATTAGAGGGAGACAAATGGGGTAGGGGAAGAAATGCTTTTCCTCTAGTAAAAATGACTTCTTTGATGGGTAAAACCCTTGACAATAGTGAATCTCTCCTACAGTTTTTAAAATGGGTACTAAACAGCCTTGAAAAGCAAAGGCGTAATGCATCCACTGGCTTCTGAATTACTCCACTAACAATAATCCATGTACCAAGGTACTCTTAAAGCACCTCTAACAGAAGAGGATGTAGGGTGCCAGTTCATTTCTGTCAATTAGCTGGGGAAACATCCCAGATGCTCCTTCCATTTCCCCAAAAATTGTTACGGATGCATCCAAAGTTCCCAAGATTCACAAACAATTTTTCATCAAACATAGCAGTCCAATTTTCTAGGGGTTCCACAATTACAATATCTTAATAAATGTATGTGAATATCCAGCTAAAACTACATCTTAACACAATCTTCAAATTCTCAAGAAACAAAACAATTAATTTCTGGTAAAGGAAGAAAACCAAGTGCTGCCTCTTTCAAGTCAGGTCCTCCAGTGATACTACTAGGTATTTTAATCCAACATTGTCTACAGCTCTTAGACAAATGAAAATAAACCCATGACCCTTGCCGAGCTAAGCTATAACTAAATGTGGAAAAAACATTGTACACAACCTACTTATTAGTAATCAAGTAATTTACAAGTATTTTAGACTTTTGCTTCCTTAAAGGCAGCTGTCCATTTGGCTACATACCTAAAGTGGAGAATGACTAATGATCCCTGATCTGTAAATCAGAGATAGTCAACTCTGTATTGACTCCAAAGAGGTATGCAGTATCTGAGTAAGTGCAAAGCAATGATTTTAAAAAGGAGAAAGAAAAGCACAAACACCTTTGAGGGTTTGTTTTTGGGTGCTTTTTTTTTGCAACTAAAGTTTTTCCTCCTTTGTATTCCAGGAGATAATACAGGTTTCAGTAGGGAATTCTTAAGCAAAGTATTGACTCCTCTTTGTCAGGACTCCGCTATTCCTCTTCAATGTCCAGGTATTCAGAGAGCACAATTTTAGGATGAGTAAGCCAGAGGTGTCTGCTTTTTCAGGAGTGGCCAGAACAGCTGAAGGTTGGAAGAGATCTCTGGAGACCATCTGCTCAGAGAAAGGACAAGGCAAGTTGCTCAGCGCGCTCTGGTTGTGGGCCTTTGAGTATCTTCAAGGACATAGACTTGCACAGTCTCTCTGAGCAATCTGTTGCAGTGTTTGATCACCATCAAGAGGCAAAAGATTATTGTCATGTCTGCCTCAACATATGTTCATTCACTCATCAGACGATGGGCAAGGAACACAGGGCACACCAACACAGAAGGAAGCCATCACAGGCTGGATTTGCTGTTTCCACAGATTACACACAACCTGTAGCCTACAACTCAGCTATGCCCAACTTAAGCACGGTTTTGATGTTCACCCATACCCGTACCTTATTTACCAGCACACACACCCCCCTTCTGTACTTTTCCTCAGCCCCCTGCAGCACAAGAATACAAAGTCTTTAGCTTCTTATACAAACATTGTCTTCAAAACGCTAGGCTTTTACAAAATGCAGCAGTTGCACATTTTTCCACCACGCTCCATCCACCAGCCAAGCAGTACCACTGCTGACTAGGGTAGCAGACATGCTTTTATCAGCATGAGGAACACAAAGGACACCCTCAACGTGGGCACTGCCAGGCAGCTCAGGAACACAAGCACATCTGTTGCCAGAAGAACCTGTGATACACACAGTGGCATGATTCACAAAACATGTTAGAAACAGTACCACAGAAAGGACAAACCACTACCGTGAGCAACAACAAGGGCACTGGGTAACTGTGCTATGCCAAGACATCAGAAGAAATTCAAGTCATTTTGGATAAAGCAATAGAAGTATGATAGCACTGCATGACTTTTGTTTGATTTTTAGTAACTCATGAAGGGTAAGCTAACCCAGCCGTCACTTCAGAAGTTATTTCTGCCCTACTCCTTTGTTGACAGTGGAACAGAAGTGGCCTTCAGTGTTCTACTACTGCAAGTGCTTCAGAATTCCTATAAATTTGTTTCTGAAAAAACAGTAGGGTCCGTTTTATCCTCAGGAATGCTCAACAAATAATCCCTACCTAGATCCAACCTTTTTGCTTCAGGCTCTAGAGGCTCCAAGTGCTCCATGAGAAAACTTAAGGGAGTTTCTATTCCATTTCTTGCATCCACTATTACCAAAGTTCACCATTCACTGGAGATGGGCAACTCTGAAAGTAAGGGCACACCTGGTATTGTATCAAGAAGTTTTAATTGCCCGAATCTTGTTTCGGCTGCAACAAACACAGGTCAGGTTTAGGACAAAATACCACAAAATAAGACTACTGGCATCAATACTCATATCTAAAGCATATAAAAGTTTTGAAAGATCATAAAAAGTCAATTTTAGGATGACCAAAAGCTAACCAAAAAACTGATGTCCAGAATAAATGGAAGCCACCAGTTTTCCATCATTCAATCTCAAACTGTAGGAAAGAATGGATGTCCTAATTTCCTGCATACTTTCTGCCTTCAGGCTAAGAAAAGCAAAGGCAGCAACTCTAAAACACAGCTCCAGAGGACTCTGTCAGAAAAATAAATAGGAGGCGATGCATCTAAAACGTTCTGCCCACCAGATGGGGTCAATTCACCCCAAAGGAGAACACTGCTTGGTTTCAAAAGAGAAGGACTTCTTTCAGCAAGGAACACAGAGTGACAGAGCTCTGCAGCCTAGGAAATGCCAAGATCGCTTTAAAGACAAGATTTTTGCAAAGCTTTTTTGTAGGGTGTCACCCCTGCCCTACCCATCTTGGAAACTCACACCTGTGGGAACACAACAAGAGATGCAAGAAATGCACAAAGGATGTGAGTCTTGAGTAAAATTTACAGCACCTGCAAGCATTAAGCCTGTTCTGTTAAAAGTGAGGGTTACAGGCTCAGCTGAAACACTGCTCTTTGGAGTTGATGATGATGGGTTTTATTCAGAGTTCCACAGTTTTAACTCTCTGAACTGTGCACTAAGTAGGTTCCTGCTTCCTTTCAACAGCTATGTACATGCACACAGTGTATATGCACGCAAAAGCTGAAGTCTCAGACCTTTACCTACTTCAACAATCACTGACATTCAACAATGTTATGAACTATTTATTTAATAAGGACTTGAACAGAGGTGCCCTGAACACATTTACTTATTTAATCATCAGATAACAAGTGATAAATAAAAGTATAAAAATGCTACTCTAATGCCTTACTAGGCCATTTTTGCTTACCTCTACTGAGATGTTCCTTGATTATTATTGTAATATAGACTCCACATGGATATAGTACAGTATCCAGAAATAATTTCAAAATCACAGGATTAGGAAAAGACTCTACACTTCCTTTCAAAAAGAAGCCACTGACAAACACTGATAACGATGTTTTAAAGCTGTAACCCATCTTGCCCAGCAACCAAGAGGCAGGATTCAAATTCTCAGTAAGTCAAGGTCAGCAACTCCTCTGAAGTACTAAATAATTCCCAACCTTATTATAATAGGATTGACTCCTAGTGTAAAACCCCAAAGTAGGAGGAATCAAGCAAATTAAATTGATTTAAAAGCATTCTGAAACGCTTAAATCCCAAAGCCTCCAAATGATCACTAGTGTTTCAGCTAAGATCACTTTGTTTCAGGAGACAAGTCACATAATTTTTCATTAATATGGTCAACTCAAAGTTTTCCCACAGTGTTTTAAGCAGCCTGAATAGATGCTTTCTAATTTCAATGTCTATTGTTGTAAGAATTGTCCTCATCAACCCAAGTTTATCTATAAAGAGGCCATTTCCAAGTTAGCCTCTTCACTAAAATGCCTATTGTTGAATAATCTGAGCCTAGCTGTTTTCAAAGAGATTTTTTCAGTCCAGTAAATATTCATAGAAATAATCAATAAACATCATGTTTTCATTAAGATGATGTTGTTAACTTAAAACTCCAAGCTGTTCTTAAACTACAAAATTCTTGTGAAAGACCTAATAGCAAGGCTGCTGCTTTTCCAGTACGTGTTTTGCAGCAACTATTTTTTTGATTAATCAAAAAAAGGGACAAGAAGTAACCTGACTTTTCATTCACACAGTTCCACACACATTTGCTGATCAAAAGATAGTATTTGTTACAAATTGCTTCAATAAACAGGAACACAAGATGATTCAACATCTTGCATGTTAACTTCAGAGTTTACTTAGTAAGGCTTTCTGTCTACAGCCAGGCTGGCTGGTCTCACGGCACGGTTCCACATTACATTACTCCTCACCAAGCCATTTCCAAACCTTCTCCTTCCTATTAGCATACTGTCTCATTTGTGCTGCCAAAATTGTCACTGGGACTAACTACATTAAATTTTAAAGCCACATGATCTAAATCATCAAATTTACGGTAGGGCTGGATCTACAAGTGCATCAGCAAAACCTGAATGGGATCTGAGAGGAATCAGAAGACTGGCCATTTTAATATGGAATGACACCAACGTGAGTCAAGATTAATAATTTTAGATTAAAATCAACAACATTGGGCTCCACGACTTACACATCCTTTGTTATTAGCCTTATTTTACCAACTTACTGTGGGGAGGAAACCAGGACTGTTGCCTTTAAATGGCAGGCGACCTGGTTCAGGAACAGCGCAACGGCCACGTCCAGGCCGCTCGGACCATCAGCTCACAGACACCAATGTGGTGGACGGCAAATGGCATTTACTGGCAGGTTAACACAGGCTTATATAGCTAAGGTTTTACCACGTGACTTCCGTCTGCTTCCGTTGTAAATCAAATGCTATTGGCTGTCAGGAGAGGGGGTCCTACCTCTCCGTACAGCGCGGCATCTTCCAGTCGCCAAACCCTAACTACCAACACCTACTGACCGCCAAGCTGACTGCAACACAGAACACACTCAAATCCAAAACCAATGCAGACAAAAGTCACTTAGCATACCACCAGTTAGTAAAAATGCCTGTATTCAATATCCTGCTGATGTGCACCTTTAAGAAACCGTGGGACAGAACTAGTGGACACAAGGATAAAACACCATACATCCTCTCGTCATCAGTGGAGCTCTTGTAAAGGGAAACTGAGTTTTAAAAACTCAAGTCCATATGTTTGCTTCCTTTAGAGGAAGAGGAGATTCTACTGCTACCGAGTCTTTGGTTTCCAAAAGGCTTTTGGACGGTTCCTCTTCAAAGTCCTCCAGGCCAGCCATCTGTTGCAAAAATAAACGTGTGACTAGAAGATAAAGTGAATGGCCAGTTCTCGCAGCAGAAGGAAATGGCCTGGAGTTGGTAACCCGGTTAAAAGGGTGAGCAGTAAAACAATGTTTCTGGACAATCTTTACCTGTTCTGGGTAACAAGGGTATCCTGAAGAGTTAAAGATCAAGCAAGGGGGCTATAAAGATCACACAAGTGGCAGGTGGAATTCAGAGTATGAAAATGTAAAGAGCAATCAGGACTACCCTATTTTTAAATGTATTTAAGGACAAGCTTGGTGCAAACTATTACCTCACAGGAATGCCATCTTGGTTTTGTGAGAAGCAGTTTTAACAGAACCTCAGCTGAATGCTTATTAGTTACAAAAAGCAAAGCTTAGAGCATTCCCATGAGGAGAAAAACACCACATAAGGTTCTATCTATCTTAAGCTTAAGTATGATGCACAGTCCTAGCTTCCATCTCTCAAGAGGGGCAAACAGAACACGTTCCATTAAAGTGAAAAGGGCCACTGAACGTAGGAGAAGATTTATGTCCAAAACATAAGCTACAAATCTTTTGGTTGGGAGAGAGGTAAGTGCACAGAGAGGTAACAGAAGGCTGTAAAAAACCCAAGTGACAGCCAGAACTGTATGTTTACTGCCTCTTCAGTACAGTAAATAAGGATCATCAAATAAAATCAGGAGCAGACACAAAACCAAGGTGATTATTTGCACTGGCAGCAGCAGAACTAGAGAACTTCTTGCCACATGATGGTATAGATGCTATGCCAAGAGAGCCATTTAACTGAAAACCACTGGACACTGGGTGAATATGCAAAGGAATGATCATTTATGCTTGCCCTGTTATTCCCTCTTTAAGGCATGCATAGTAAATTTGACCCTGTATATCAACTCCTTTGTTTAAAAAAAAAAAATCTTTTTTAACTTCATTGGTAAGCCTTTGTAGAAGTCACAGTACTAGCAAATACTCTAGGTTCAAATAGTTTGACGAGCCAACAAAGACCTTTTCAAACTATAATACATCCCCTCTAACAGATATATATTTGGAATGCTTGTAATTTTCTGTACAAGAGAATTAAAAGAGAATCTAAAGTCACCTCTTCAATATTCTCAACTACACACTTAGTTTAAAACTGCTGCAGAGACAAATCTTTTGGCCCAGTAAAGAAAGCAAGCAACAATTTTGGGTCTCTCCCTGCTCTGGCTGTAGTCCAGCCAGCACTACCTGCCTCACCACAAAAAGGAAGCACGCATGTCAGGTCCCAAGAAGGCAGCACTACAGGGTCAAGGGACACAGCAGCTGCCCCAGTATAGACCCATTCAAAATGCTGCAGATCTGTACCCTTCTTCACAGGTATGAATTTGAAGGCAGGGAGGGATGACTAAACCCCACCAAGAACAACAAACCCAAAATCTTCATTTTGGAATCACTGTCGATCCCCTTCCTTGCCATTTACCTTGCTCCCCTCTCAAGTTCCTGCTCCTACAGCAAGAACAGTTTAGCTGCTTATGAAACTAGAAGTGAACCATCACACTCTACCCTTGAATATATCAGGTTAAACAGAACTAATTTGAATTTTCCAGTATGTAGCCTGTACATCCTGGTAGTTCAGTGGCATCTACCTGAGCACTCAAGAGATCCCTGCAGCAAGAAGAAAATGAAGAGCAAGGTATAGAATGCAACTTTTACAATGCTGTTTTCATAAGATTCCATAACAAAAGTTGAAATTTTAAAAAATAGAAACAGCTTCATATTCATGCTCACATAATGAGATGATGTTCTTGTAATGGCTTGATCTTTATCTTGCAAGAAAAAGCTTTTCAGAATTAAGTGTTCTGGACAGTCTTGAAGCTACTCAACTAATCTCTAATACAGGGTTATTAATTTTATTTTATTGCTAAGAGGCTACAATGCTTATAATAAGATTACAATACTTAAAAAAACCTCCAAGACATGCCTTTTTTCCAAACAACAGAGCAGTTTAGATAACTCTGGCCAAAAGCTTTGTTTTGAAAAGTATTTTTAGAGATAATTGCTAGGCATTACTACTGACATCTGATGATGTTTGCCCTTTCTTCAAATGTTTCTGAAAAAAACCCTACTGCTTCAAAATACCAATACACTACTTTGTTAATTTTTTTCTGTAAGTATCACTATTCTATTCTCCCTTTTGATAGTCACCTAATAAGCTATATTTTTCTGAACTTGAAATGGTTTACGTTAACTATAGTACACTCAATGTCTCAATACTTCAAAAAGATTTCATTTGTTTAACAACAGCTCTCCAATGCATAACTGAGTTCCACTGACTCTCCTCCCTGCTTCCTGACACAATGCCCAATGGTTAACAGGAAGGGATAAGCACATGCACACACAGAATCATAGAATGGTCTAGGTTGGAAGGGACCCCAAGGATCATAGAGCTCCAATCCCCCTGCCACAGGCAAGGCCACCAACCTCCAGGTCTGGATCTACACAAAGTTGCCCAGAGCCCCATCCAACCTGGACTTGAACACTTCCAGGGAAGGGGCATCCACTACTTCTCTGGGCAGCCTGTTCCAGCACCTCACCACTCTTTCTGTAAAAAACTTCCCCCTAATATCTAATCTAAACCTCCCCTCCTTTAGCTTTAGTCCATTGGTTGGATTAAAGCTAAAGCTGGTGGCCCTGCTTGTAGCAGGGGGCTTGGAGCTCTATGATCCTTGGGGTCCCTTCCAACCCAGACCATTCTATGATTCTATGATTCACAGAAGGCATTTCTGAGGACTTCTGTTCAAGGTTTTAAACACGGGTGCCAAGTACTACCTGTCTACAGTAGGATGTCCAAACCCCTACTGTTTCAAAATAGCAATGCAGTATAACAATTAACACGATGCTTATTCAGATACTGAGCCTTCACACTGTGCCCATCTACCACACAAGCATTAGCAACGCTCACGACATCCTGTGTTTCGGTCCTGCCCTCTACCAGCATCCTGTACCTGGGCCCTGTGCTACCAAAACGCTCTGAAACGCTTCTGAGGTTTCAGTGAGCTGCACGCAAGGAAGGGGGTCACAGTCACCCCACTCCAAACAACCCGACTCCACCAGAGGATTACAAGCAGCACAGAAGAATTCTACCTCAGGGTGGGACCAGCTGTAGTTAGTACTACCAAGATGCCCTTCCTTCCCTCTCCAGCTGCTGTAAGGTACAAGTGCTCATCACTCCACTACAGGTAAAACAGAAGAAATGATGACTGCCTTCTTTACATTGGCTTGAGTCACATCCTAGTTAAACACTCAATTTTTATCCTTACAGAGACAAATAAACTTTGTAAACTTAGTTCCTCTACTTCCATCTTAAAGCAAGGGATTAATATTGCTCTCTGAAGACCAACCCAAGATCTGTGGAGGAAAAATGTACCAAAAAATTACAGAAAAACCTTCATATTTACACTACTACACAGGGATACCAAGTATAGCAGGCAGATATATAGAGGATTGTAGTACCTAATACAGAAAACCTTCAGCCTGGAGAAGGCTGCAGGGAGACCTCATTGCAGCTTTCCAGTACCTGAAGGGAGCGTATAAACAGGAGGGGATTCAACTTTTTAAAAGGGTAGACAATGGCAGGACAAGAGGGAATGGATTAAAGCTAAAGGAAGGAAGGTTTAGATTAGATATTAGGGAGAAGTTTTTTACAGGAAAAGTGGTAAGGTGCTGAAACAGGATGCTCAGAGAGGTGGTGGATGCCCCGTACCTGGAAGTGTGCAAGGCCAGGTTGGATGGGGCCCTGGGCAACCTTGTGTAGATCCAAGCCTGAGGTTGGTGGCCCTGCCTGTGGCAGGGGGCTTGGAGCTCTATGATCCTTGGGGTCCCTTCCAACCCAGACCATTCTATGATTCTGTGATTCACAGAAGGCATTTCTGAGGACTTCTGTTCAAGGTTTTAAACACGGGTGCCAAGTACTACCTGTCTACAGTAGGATGTCCAAACCACTTCTGTTTCAAAATAGCAATGCAGTATAACAATTAACAAAACCATACTGAAAGTCACCATTATATCCTATTCTCCCTTTCAGTAGCCACCTAATAAGCTTTGAAGTATTTCTGTACTTTGTCCAGTTTCAGTACAAAAAGGCTGGTTCCAGAAGGAGGGTTCTCAGACTGCCTGTGCTGTTTCCTAGAGGCATGGCATGTCCAGAGATGAGCAGGGAATTGCCTCCTTTAACCAGATTTTAAGTTCTTCTATCAGCCCAGTGTTCTTCAAGAAAACTTCAGCTATGTCTTAGAAACACATGAAAGAGGAGGGTACAGGAGAAAAATGTTAGTGTGCAACAGGACAGCGTATAGCTGGGGGTGTGGGAACCAACAAAAAAACCCACACCACATGCTCTACATGGATTTCTATCACAATGAAAGTAAACTGAACAGCTTTTATCCACTTTATATCAGTGTATTTTCCTAGATACAAAAATGCAGTAGCATTCCCCTCCATTCCTACAGTAGGCTTTCCTGTTCTTACACTTCCAAGAAGGAAGATCTGTGTTCCAAGCAGAATAACTCCTACAGCTTCCTTTCTCTCAAAGAAGAAACTGCAAGAGAAAACTTCCATTAATGTTATCCCTGCATTCACATCTACTATTCCTCAGGGGTTTTGAGCCCTTTTCAACATTTTGTTTTGTTCAAATTGCTATAAAAGACTTGGGATGGAGACTTTTATTCTTTCCAGCAGCTTTGTAACACATCATGAATACCCATTGCCCTAAAACAGGGTAATTTACTAAATACAGGCCTAAATAAACTTTAAAACTTTATGAAATTACAAGCTTTCACAGATACACCTACTTAACTACGAAGCACATCACAGTCCATGACCACCTGTTTCAGCACAGCTTTATAATTATGTGTCTCAATTCAGCAGCACAGGTAGAAGTCAAAAAGTACACAAAGTTCAACAAACACATCAGCATTGTGCAACAACTGGCACTTTACCCAACCAATCTCATTCACCTCTTGCTCTCCATTTGCTTTCTAGGTGCTGCTGTTTAACCCATACAAGCCTACAGTGAAACTGATTCAAAGCAAGTCCAAGAGCATGAAGATACTTTGATGAGTAGTTAGCCATCCCTAATTGCTGAGAAAAAACATTTTCCCTTGAGCTCTTACACTTAACTCCTTGAAAAGTAAATCTCATTTCAGAAGATACTTTTTGGTTAAGAAATTAATCTGCACCAGAGTAACTTCTTAGCAGCCATATTTATTACACCGCTCAGGTGCTCTGCTTGGCACAAGGAAGGGGGAGAAATACAAGCCTTGCACTGCTACCTTGGAGCAGTTGTGAAACCACAACCACTCCAGACACAAAGCTGAACAATTAAGCTTTTACAAGAGTTTTAATAGCTCTACAATGAAGACCAAAGAGAGAAAGTCACTGGGAGGAACCTTGGTTTATAAAGTCAATTACCTGTTAAGTTTGGTTTATCAAAGACCGAGGTAATGAAATTATAGGACAGTTCACAGGGTGAGTACCACACCACAGCAAAACCCTCCCAAATATAAACGTTGATCCCTGGTGCAGGCTGCAGCAATAATTCATATGGACTCGCTCAGAATGCCTGGAGAAGGTGGGGTTAGACATCCAGGACATCCAACCAGCTCAAATTTTACTCAGGATTTGAGAAAGGCATCAAGTCAAATCATGCTGGTTTTCAAGACCCCTAAGTTGTTACAGACCATCAGGAATTCCCAGATTTTTTGGAACCTCACTCAAAGAATGCTGTGAAATGTTTTGTACTCTTGTTCCTCTACCTTCTTCTGCATCAAGCCCCAGCAATCCATGGCAGGGCACCTGCAGAAGGAAGGAGCAGGCACCCAAGGCTCAACCTCCACACTGTAAACATTTCACTCTCACTTCAGAGCAACTCCAGCCCGCTCTGGCAAAACAGTGTGGCTGAAGCACATCTTCCAACCTAGCTGGTAACAAAAACTGTTCAGTGTCTTTTGGGTGCTCTGGTTCACACTGCAAATAGCTCTTGAAGGGAGGAGGACAGGCATGTGATTCACTTCACAAAAGTTCACTCCAATCCAGTCTTCTCCCTCCAGCAGGCTGAGACACTCAGCTAGTCCACTCGGACCTCGCCAATTCTGCCCAGGGCCACAAAGACATCTCTACACTAGATTCTACGGCACAGGTAGGACAAAACAATCCCAGAACAAAAACATTAACTGGTCCTACATGCAGAGAGACGAGGCCTTGGCAGAACGTATTCAGTTTGGCCCTGTACTGTGCCTCACTGTTTGGAAAACCTGTTCTAAATTAGCGTCAAAATAAACATCTCTTATCAGTCTAGATATTCCTGCTTGTTATTGGAATCAGAAGTAAAGCTGTGCTGGAAAATTTCTCTCCTGAAGACAAAGGTCTTCTCTCAGCTTCCAAAATTATAGACGTGGTTTGGTTTGTTTGGGCTGATTTGCTGAACTATTCTGAAAACAAGAAGCCGCAGCAAAACAATCAGCACTCTGCATCGTCACAAGGTTTTAATTTATGCCTGAAATCCTGTTCAAATGCTACAACAGGTAGGGTTGAATACATACAGAGTTGTATGAAGGCTACTCAGGGGATTTTGCTGGAAACAAGTCACACAAGAGCCATACACTCAACCAGGACACCACAGTGAAGGATGGGAGCGCTCCAGCAGTCCTGCATGTGATCGGCACGCCACTTCCACTCTTTATTCAAAGAGAACCTGCAGAACAGATCCCACCCAGGAGACTGTAGGCACAGTCTTAAACCACACACTATAAATTGGACTATCCTCACATTCTAAAATCCATTAAGACAATTATGAGGCAGAACTCATTCTTTCATTTCCATTCATTGCCACACCTGGTGATTTCCACTTAGTTGGCTCATTTTTGTACCAACAGTGTAATAAAATTTACCTGGTGCTTTGGGAAGTATGGTTTGACACATCGTTGTAAGAATCTACTACTAATTGCAGAAGAATATGCAGCAGGCCCTCCACACACGGCAACACTGGCTAGAGGGAAAGGAAGGAGCCACATTTAATGGCAGCCCTACTTGGAAATCGGGTATAATCCATGCAGCCATATTCCAAGTCTAAGTTGTTGTGGGTTTTTTTTTTATTTTCTGTCATTTTGTAAGCCTTAATAGAGTGTTTCCAAGTTTGACAGACTTTCTATGGTTTTTGCTGCTGCTGTCAGCCACTTGTGAAGTCACCAGCGCTAAGCGTCACTGCTGGCCAATACCCTTCTGTGCAGCTTCTCAACCAAGTCACATCAGTTTTCCCAGGAAACAGCTGCTAAGATCTACAGAGGAAGGAAAACATTATTCAAGAGAAAGAGTGAACTGGTCTCCCCCATTGCCTACCACCATTCTCCAGAAAAAAATCTTCAGTTTCAGGGAAAAGTTACAGAAGTAAAGTTATTGCCTCTCTTTCTCTCCAATCCCTCACCCCCTACAAACAATGCAAAGATTACAAAATGCCTTCACCAACAGCAATGCCTTCCTCTTGCAACAGTCAGGACTGAGCAAGACAAGGCAGAGAAACCATTCTTTGCAACAGAAAGAACACTCCTCAGCCATACAACAGGTAGTATCTGGAGGGCAGAGATCAATCCTCCAAAGGTCCCCCAGCGAGTGCCCTGTCAGGAGGCCCCGGGCACCTTTATCAGCACCCAAGACTGTTAACAGCTGTGATTTAGCACCAAAACCCCATTTGTTCTGCCAATTTCCTTCCAGGTACTCCTTACTAGAAGATGTAGGAGTACAATTTCACTGTTGATTATTTTTTAGGTATAAAACCACGTTAAACAGAACCAGACAAGCCATTTTAAATGGCACGCAAGCCCACTAATCACCAGATACTGAACGCAGAAAGATGCAGTGAACGAAAGGGATTCTTCACAGATTGCAAAGCACAAAGGTCAGTAGCTTCAGAGATGGGAATCAGCATCAAACATTCCCGGTCTACTGAGCATTTCCTATCCTGCCTTTAAACACAGTTTCTGCTGCCTTTTTCCTCTCAAAACTGCAGTTAAAGACCCATTCCTAGCAGCCTATAGACCAAAATGCCTTCTCCCTCCAGGCACGGAGGGACACAGAAAAGATCAAGAGGGAAATGACTATGAAAGCGAAACGTGGGAGCATTCAGAGAAACTTTCTGACATCGCCTGGGTGACAGAACACCATCCCGAGGGGCAGAAGAGAAATTTAGCAGCTGGGACATCTGTAAACCATGACTCGCAAGGGGAGAAATTAAAGCCCCTTTTCCATGCTGGCTGCGACCTCACAGCGTATAAAAGCGGAGCCCGGTAACTTCTCTTCAGCCTCGACTCCTAAGCAACGTTCAATAGTTTATTCTTCTCCCACGATGAAAATTTAGGTCATCGCTCCTGGAACACCCGGGGAAGGGGAAAGGGGGGCAAGGAAGCAAAAGAAAAGCCCGACGAAAGAGCCCCCAGCAAAGCGTCAGCCCCCGGCGCAGCAATGACTCTGCAGGCGCAGAGGCGCGGAGCACGGCGCGCTTTCGGGAAGGCGGGCTCGGACCCTCCCGCTTGCCGCCTGCCACCGGGTACCACTACAAATGGCTGACCGCGACTACACCCGGGGCGGGCCGGCCGGCAGCGGCGGCCACCGGGGTCACGCTCCGCCGCCGGGCTCCCCGGAGGGCCGGCCGAGGACCCCACGCGGGGCTGAACGGCGACG